>JAVHNF010006337.1:18409-32509 GCA_034783455.1 Micropsitta finschii | reverse complement strand
GGTTGCTGCTGTGGTGGGAAGAGGCTGGGGATGGGACTTCATTCTCCGCCTTGGGAACTGGGGAGGGAAAAGAAAGACTGAGCAGGCTGCACTATTCAATGCTTAAAAACTGCCGTCCATCCACCAAGGTGAAAAAATAACAACAAAATAACCCCTAAAAAGCAAATAACCTGCTTTAATCTATAAATCACGGCCATAATGAACCAAGGGCTCTGTCTCCTTTCGGATGTCACCACCACCAGCACTTTTCAGTGATAGCAATGACCACATACGCTCATTCTCTCCAGTGTTCATGCAATCACAGCCTTTCACTGCCAAATTACAGCAGCAGTATGGTTAAACCACTGTAGTGCTGCGTGCTTGGATGCTCTGTGGCATTTTAAATGTGGGTTATATTAGTTCAGAGGTGCCTCCTTTAGACATCACATCCCCACTTCAGTTATACAGTGCAACCACGTATGTGTGCACAACTATAAGGAGTGACAGTAACATCAAACACCCAACACTTGTATATTTTTTAACTTAATACCATCAGCTGGGTAGCACTGACTACCTTTGATTAATGTGACCTTAAGTAATAATAAACACCCATAGTACAGCAAAACAACCTGTGAACAAAGCTTTTCTGGATGGAAGAACCAGCAACTATCATCTGTACAGTCTGGCACAGCCAGGGGGAAACCATTAAATGTTACTGACATTAATATTGAACAAGTGTCTAATATCAGTTGAAAGTGGTATTAGTTTAATCAGCAACTACATGACCTGAAGAAGCCTCAAAAAATTGCTTAGTCCACACTCTGTTCAAGTAAGGGCCAACTATACTTACTATCAGTCCTGACAGATGTTCGTCTAATCAGCTGCTAAATATCTCCCTAGGCAATCTATTGGTTGCAGTATCTAACTTAAATCTCCTCTGCTGCAACATAAAGCTATTATTTCTAGTTCTATCTAGCAGGCATATGGAGAATATATTACTCCCTTCCTGTTTGCAGCAGCCTTTTATAATCTTGGGGAGTTTAACATCCCCTCCCCCTTCTCTGCTTTAGGCTAAAAAATCCTAATTTGTTCAATATTTCCTTGCAGACCATGTTTTCTAGAGCTCTCCTTATTCTCACTGGTCCTCTGGACTCCCTCCAGTTGGGCCCTCTCCAACTCAAACATGTCTGTCTTGAAGTGCTGGACCATATTGCAGCTAAGCCATCATCTGCTGGGAAATCAGGAGAGCTTCCCCCTGCCTACATTCCAGCACAGTGTTTTTCTTCACCTGAGCCAACCTCAGGTTAAAGCTTGCGGCCCACAATAGCTTCCACTTCTTGTTACTGAGCCAGTTCTCCACAGTCCATTTGCACAGCCGAGAGCAGCATATTGCACTTGTCTCTATTGAATGGCTGCCTCCACTAAACAGGTCACTTCTCCAATTTGGTGAATCAAAGTTAAGTGGGAGATCTTAAAAGCAACAGGAAGAAAATGGACACCAAACAAAATCTAAACCTGTAAAGCCACTTTCAGGCTTTACAGAAAGAAAAACAACTTTCAGAAAGAAAAACAACTTTCAAAAGTTCTTGGATAGAAGTGCCTGTCTGCACTTACATGCTAAAAGTAAGTACAAAATATATAGTATTCTCCACATTAAGACTACAGGAGTATATACTTTCCCCTGTATGAAGCTTAAGATTCACCATTTAGGTGAACAGTCTTTTTCTACTGGCATATAGATGACAGGAGGAATAAGGGGCCAAAACTCAGGAACAGGCTTCTCTACAAAGTCATGCTGGAATTCAAAAGCCTGCAAATATAAGGTGAAGAAGAAGGGATCCTGAATAATTTATGCTAGAGTAAGTGTCCACATTTGTAATGATTCAGAAATAGCTTGGTCTGGAGTAACAAGCCCCTGAATGAAATACCAAGAGATCTGTCATGCATCTAAATCTTTTATGCTAATTTCCAGCCTGGAGGCTGTAAAACTGGAAAGAAAATCACACACAAAACCAGTACCAAAATTCAGCTGCTCTTCCTCTTCCTCCCAAAGCTCATCTCCTAAAGCTTCTCTCACATTAGCAGCCCTTAGTCCGGAATGAGAGAGAAGCTGTTAGAGGAGAGACATAACCTTGGCAGCATTTCATCCACAATGGAAAGAAGGAAAGAAATGAAGAGTGAACAGTTATTTAATATTGTACAGAAGAAGCTCAGTCCTGGATAAGAATACATAGCTATTTTACAGGTACTGTTCTAGTCTTAACTTCCACTGTGGGCCTAATTTTCAGCCTGAATGTTATTTTGATTATCTTTAGGATGAAGTACATCATTGCCCATTTTCCTTCTGATTCCTAAACCTGAAAAGCTATATAATACCCTTTATTTGGAATAAGTGAGCTAAAGCAAATCTCACATGTGAGCTTCCTAAAACTCACAAGAAAAGGAAGCACCCCGGTATTACTCTCCAATATTAAGTATAAGGTCACATATAATTTAGAAACTCGTGATCATCTCTTCATTTTCTTTGCTATCAGGACACTTTTCTGTCACTAATCTGGGTGTCACCATGCAGTGGTGTCACTTCACTCTGCATCTTTGTCTTTCTGACAGTTTCTTTTTCCCCTTTTAGACTTGTTCAGTGTGTGCCCAATGCCTGGCATAATGCAGCATACAGAAATCTCTCTAGTACAAAAAACACACAGACCCTGCACTACCAGAATCATACAACCATAGAATGGTTTGGGTTGGAAGGGACGTTAAAGCTCATCCAGTTCAAACTCCCTGCACAGACAGGGACACCTTCCCCTAGACCAGACTGCTCAAAGCCCCATGCAATCTGGCCTTGGCACTTACAGTTTCACGTCCTTCAGTTAGACAGCTACATGCTGCAACCTCACTTGAAGCTTCTCTTGAGCCTGAGACATCAGCCACCACACACCAATGCCTTCACTCACTCTCTGCCCTTGCCTCCCCTCCTGTGGAATCCTCAGCATCTTTTCCCTCACTCCCAGTTTAAGAGCGGCTATCAGACAGCATGGTTATTTTGGGAAGCATGTAGGAAATACAAGCAGCCAGGGACAAGGCAAACTAAAACAGTTGAAACCGTACAGTTTCCCATTTTATTAGAAACCTTCACAAAGACTGAGGAAGGCAACTGATATTGAGAGAATCTTGACTGGAAACAAAAGATCCGACACATATCTGATCAAGAACAAAAAAGACTAAAAACAGGCAAAAGAGGAACAACAATAGCACATCCCCTGAGTCTTCCTGGTGTTACAAAGAGCTTTTTTTCTTTAAACCATTCCTTGAACAGATGGAGTCTGGCAGGAAAATCAACCCCTGCAGAGCAGCACTGCAGCCTACCTGTGTAAACCACTTTGCGCCTGACGGTCAGATTGACATGACCTTGTTTGGCTGCCTGTTGCATAAGCTGGACGACAAGCTGGTGTGACTTCCCGACAACAGGCGTCCCATCCACACAGATCAGCTCATCACCCGATCTCAGGCGGCCGTCAGCATCAGCAGCACCCAGCGGTACAATGTGACCGATGTAAATCTGTTGATGAATTAGCACAAAGAGGACATAGGAAAGAGAGAGAAATACAGTGATAAGGAAGAACTAGCTCAACAGCCAGCTGGAAGCAAAGAGCACCGGTAGTTAGACCCAATTTACTAGGGACAAGAAAGTATTGACAGATGTCTGCAGTTCAGGAAAGTTGCTCCTGTGAAAGCAGCTCCACATGAATACAGTCACATTGTGAAATAGTAACAAGCTGACATCTTTTTTCTTTAGGTGGTCTCTTCACTTTAATGACAGCCTCTGGAAACATGTTCAACCAGACAGTGACCAGAGAGGAAGATGGTTCTGCACTGAAGGTCTTGTCAGGAAAGTAGAGATTCAGTTTGCCTTTTCAGTTGCCTCTAGGGTTTACAAACTCTGCACCACTCACTCGTCCACCAACTCAGTGAGCTCTGTGGAGCTACTCTAACATGAGAGGAATTCACAGCCTCTTTTCCCATAAATGAGAAAAGTAATTTTAGCAGGGAAGTATGTGGAAATTTATGCTGCCACTATCTAGCTTTGAGCTGTGCAGCACAAGAAAGCCTGACACCTTCCACAGGTACCAGATTTATGGTAAAGAAGCGAATTTAAGGAGGGAATTGAGCAAATAGAAAATGTGACACGCTAAGATAAAATACTTGCAGACCTGACCAGGCCATCCTTTCCTCAGTGTCCCAGGCAATTTTAGACCTATGTGTTTTCATTTGGGCTATAACAAAAACAGGGACTAGCAGGGGAAGCCAAACCCATTTCAGTTATGGGAGGTTTAGTTTGGTTTTTGGAGGGAGAGTGGGGAGGAGGTGCAGGATGTAAATGCATTGCCCACTAGATATTCTAAAAGAGATACTGCAGCACAGTTCTGCAAATCTGTTCATGCTACTGTCATGATTCTGGGAGATACCATGAGATAAAACATGACCACTTCTAGATATACTCACAGGTTCTCCAGGTTCATTTCCACCTAGAATCCTAAATCCAAAACCGGTTTCCTTTCTCCATAGAAAGATATCCTGCTCTTGGTAATCTGGAACTGAAGGCAAAGAAGGAAAACTGTAATTTTTAATCAAAACCACACAGCTTTATACCTGAATCAGGACTATTCTGATGTACATGTAGAAGGATCTGCTGCACAATTTTACTCTTGGTGACATAATTAAGAACATTTACAGCTTTAAATACTAAAAGGTTATTATTTAAATTACTACTAAAACCTATGTGGTGGTTTCTACATCCTAGGTGTTTGTGACTTGCCATTTGTTTGTCACTAGAATATTTTCTTTCATTAATATTAGCACCATTACCCAGTGCAAAAGCCTCTTCCAAATCTCCAATAAATAAATGTGTACAACAGAGAATTACTCTGCCAGAAACAATACAGCTGCCTCTTCTTTCATGGGAGACAAAAAAGCCACTTGTTGTGACTTCTACTGTTTAATTAACTTTCACAAGCATAGTTTGCTATCTGTTTACTGACACTGCTTTAAATAACTATGGGACAGATCTCCAGCTGGTGTGAAACAGAAGGGCTCCACTGAAAACAATGCAGCTCACTTGACTCTCACTCACTCGTGTACAGGCTTTGTAAAACCACTTAACAGATAAAACCAGCTGGAAACTTAAAAAAGCCCAACCTTACTCATTAGTATGGAACACCAGCAAGGTTTTTACAATGAATATTACATACAGAGAAGTACTAACCTTGAAGTGCAGTTGAACAGTAATGTTTTATATTACCTTACTCATGCTTGCTTTCATCCCTTCTTTAAAAATACAAGATTAATTGCTAGCATTAAATCATATCAGAAGACAGTGTCAGGTTCATTTAACATTTATTGGTTAGGATCTGTAACATTGACTAATTTTGCAAAGATCCCCTCCCAACATTTATAATTAATGATAAAAAAAGCTGTTCCTTTACAAGTCAGCTGTCTACATTTTTAGCAAAGAAACCAAAGTAGAAATGTAATTTAAATAAGTGCAAACACAGACACGGGACGCAACGTGTTTAATGAAACATCATCTGGGTTTCTGTATACAGAAGACAATAAACCGGTTATTTTCACTGACATCATTGAGCATCAGTTGGGGGTCCTAACTGCATTTTACACTGCCAGTGCCTGTTGTGCAAAGGTTTAAGTCTAGTCATCTGGGGTTTTTGAGTGTTGAGATTTTGGTTAGCACTGACGCTCTCTCTTCAGTGACTCAACAGGTTTAAAACATAATATGAATTTAAGACCTGGGAATACTAAAAATGTAAAGAACAGATGAATGATAAGGCACAGATGTTTGCTTTACATTTTCATTCAAACTGAGTTTATCTATATTTTCACATTGCATTCATAAACTAAGCTAGATCCATGCACATCACCTTACTGAACTAGAGGCTAATTTTCGTCCAGCTACAAGTACAGAACAATCAGGTGATGAACATGCTGGAAGCCTGCATGGTTCATCTGTTCAGGCAAGCTGAGTGAAGGCAGAACAACACTACACAGACGTGCAGTACAACAGCAAAACTTAAGACAACAAATTAATTGGTGTTTGTCACTGCCTTCAGCAAGGGGGGGCATGAAGAACAGACACATTCAAAGTGTCTCTCCAGCACTTAGAAGGATTTTTTTGGCAAAGGCTGGCCCCAACCAATTAATAGTGCGTGTTGGATCTGTCAGAGGTAAAATGGCTTCTGCAGAGAGCTTCAGCGTGGGCCCATTTCCTTGGCATCTCTCAAAACCTTCCCATTTGTCAACTCTCCGGTTTCACTGAATGATGCCTTATGCTCCCTGTTTGGGTACCAGCTAGCCAATTAACAGCCGCTGGAGGGAATAGCAAGCCAAGGTGTGACGGCGGTGTCAAACCAAAGCAACAAAAACAAGTCTATCCCAAAGAAGTGAGTTCATTAATGTAACGCTGCTTCCACCGGAAGGATTACAGAGAGGTGAAACACAGATACAACAAACATACAGACAACACACACTTACACAGAGCGAGTACAAACCAAACAAAACTCCTTTTACCCCCTTTTGCGCCAGCTCCGCAGTACAGTCATTCATTGGCATAGCTCAGAAAACCCCATCCGCCTCCATACTACTTACAGCTGAGGTGGGACCCCGAGGCTCTTAACACTGGAGAATTAATTTAGGTTCTCCATTATTTGGTAACGCTTCAGAGGAGCCACATTTATTACTTAAAGGGAAAACTTCACGGTGGTGCTGAAACTTTATTGAAAGTGAATACAAATATGGCCTGCAGGAGTCATTCATTGCATCTTTACATCTTGAACTGATCTCAAGTATGTCTGACTCTCATGTGCATAGCTCAGATGAGTAAAATTTGCCAGTCTGCTCATCCTGCACTAAACCAGACCATTTGGAGAGTGTCGCAAAAGTGGTAAGAAGAGTTCTTCTGTGGCCACGAGGAGGAATGGAAGGAGAGGTGAGTGCCACAGCCCACCAGGAAAACTCATGGACAAAACAGGAACATGATAAGCCCCCCACTGCCGCCTGTGAAATCCACTGCTAGTCAGGACACAGTAAAGCAAGTACTTTGCATCTTCATGGCTAACCTTGGTGTACGGCCCTGCCAGACTCCCTTGGTGATGAAGAGCCCCCCGCCACAGAGCAGCAATGACACCAGAACAAGACATCACAAGACACAGATACATTCTCGGCACAGTCTTACATTCTCCAAAACTTGTGGAATTGATTTCTCTCTCTCTCTCACCCTTGCTCAGTCCAGTTGCAGGCGAAGGTGACATAGCTGCAATATTAATTTTACAGTTTTGCAAAGCTTAATGTATCTGCTTTCTTGTTAGTTCATTCAATTCATTCTGATTGTATGGCTCATGTTAGGCTTTCATGCATAAATTGGTAAGGTTATAGCTCCTAAGGATTACGACATACTAACATCTCTTTGCACATGGCTGTGTGCATGAGGCTATGTAATACACACACACATATGTATTTATACATTTATACACATGCATGCAGGTATATTGGAAAACCGTTTTTCTCCTCCGAAGAGAACACCTTAAAATATTTTTCTACAAAAGAAAATTTTCACTATCATGACACAATTTCCCAATTGAGACCTTTTTCTAATGTTGGAAGAAATTCTAAATACCTGTGATGAACAATGAACACCGTGCTTAATTAGAGGTCATTTTAACCAAACTTGCGTATACAAACCTTAACAATTATCTTACATGTTATATATATATATATAAAAAAATTCTGCCCAGTGCAACATCAGTTTCGACACAAGATGGATTAAAAAATAACCAGTATGAGTTTGCTTCAGTCCCTAGCTCACTTGAGGCAGCAGCATTTTCAATGACTCACAGCTTGGCAAAGTATAAAAGTTTTAAGGCCCAGACTCAGCAAAGTATATAAGGCCAAATCTGAACTTAGGAGTGAGAAGTCCCACTGAAGCTGATGGCGAGTTTCAGTGTTGGAAAGCCCTGTGACTTAGCCACAAACGCAATGAGGTTCTGTATTTGCAGGAAAGCCATTTTCTGAACTACCCCAACTGCAGGAGAATTCAATTTTTTCTGTCTGTTCCTTTTGTCCTTTTCCTAATCTACCCTTCTGGTGGCATGGAAGACTTTCAAAGGATGTCTTCAGCATGTTCGCAACAAGACAGCCAAGTTCTGCTGCTGAGGTTTGGGGAAGGCACAATGCCTTGGCTGAGCCATAGACCAGTCTGCCCATTACCAGCTCCACAGCCTCTGCTGCTCATGGAACATGCTGCAAGTCCTGTGGCCCTTTTTAACAAGACATCCTCCAAGGGCATGGACACATCTGTGTGCCCGAGTGCATGACTGTAACTGTTTGTCTCCTATTAATACAACAAAAGGACATAACCCTACCAAGGGGCTTTTACAATCATCTTTTAAGTCAGCCTGATCAGAAGGCAGATGCAATTTCCTGAGAGTATTTTTCTCTTCTATTTTAGGAAGGAAGTATCTAATGTTTGGTATCATTGCGCAAATATTTTTAATTCTATGGAGGTGCTGGTGAGTGAGTGCTACACGCTGGGGTCAAGACTTTTTTGTATTATTTTAATTAGATTTGGGGACAGAAAATCCTAGCAACTAAACTATGCGCCCAAAAATAAAATTCAAATATTAATGATAACTTAGAATATTTTAAAAGCTTTAAAAATTATCTATCATGTTCTGCTTTACTTTTAATTAAATACTTAAGCCCTTCAAAGGGATTCATTAACACATCTGCAATTCAGATTAATTCATTTTGTTACTGCTGTTTTGACAGATGGCCATATGTAGGATACGGTATTTTGCAAAGCAATCGGGCCACATGCGAAAAATTTGACAACAGATTGTGTTAATCTTTAAGGAAGTTTAATAATACATTGAAAAATAAAAAAACATATTCTAGAAATACATTTTCAATAACACTGTGTGAGATTTCAGAACTGTGGTTCTCAGCTAAACTATTCAATTGCTGTTTCTCTCACTGAATGCTCTTCATGTATCATTCCTGGCTCTTGGAACAGCTTCTGTTTTTAAACCTTTGTCCTTCTCTCTGATTCATGTACACAACTACCAGCAGCAGCAATGACTTACTCATAAAGAGGATCTCAGGCAGCTAAAACTCAGCAGCAGCAAAGAGTGGATTTGTTATCGCCATCAAATGATCTGTTTTCAGATTCACTTAACCCAAAGCTGTATTCTCAAAAGTCTTAATCCAGCAAAGAACTGAGACTCTGGGCCAGATTGCAGCAGAGCATTTGAGCTCAGCCTTAGCCTTAAAGCACCCAAGTCCTTTTGGGTTTACAGCTTGAAAATCAGCTTCCTTGGACAGGAGCCCAAGCACCTTGCAGGACAGATCCCCTCATCCAGGAGAGCTGCATGTGAAGGAACTTTAGCCTGCGTTTGTTGCATAAAGCTGCAGTTCTCATCTGTGACCACTCAACCACAGTCCAGACACCACTATGGAGCCACTGCTTAGCTCTGAATTATTAATCCTAGCTTAATTATTCTTCTCTTTTTTTACTCTTCCCCTGAACAGGCAATGTCTGTGGTTCTCCTTTGCGGAATGGGAATATTTCCTGATATTAAGATGCTTCTGGTAAATAAAAAATACATGCTTTTAGAAAATTATGGGTTATCTGGTGCTTTTGAACCAAATTCTGCTCTGCCAATGGCTTCAGTGAGACAAGTCACCTAAGTCAAATATAGTCTATTTTTAGGAAGTACTGACCCAAAGAATATTCCAAGAAAAGAATTTACCAATTCTAAAAAATGAAAATGTTGCCTGTGCTTTCCATGTCTATATATTATTATCACTGTTAATGACATTAATTAATGATATTAATGAAAGGCAATAGGTGTTCATTATAGATTCAGTACTTCTTAAGAAACATCCTGCAGAAGATGTATTCATATATTGAAAAGAACCTCTTTATAATATTATTTTTAGATGAATATAGAAAAGCTGTCTGGGCTGGGACTAACGAATTCATCTCCCTGTGTCTACTGCACTTGAAAAATTGCAGCCTGTTCTCTTTATACTCAACAATTTCACCAAAAAATGGAACAAAATAAAACACTTAAGATGATCTAATGCTCTAAAATTCTGCCTTTTTTTCTAATTCCATCATATATTTCAACACAAAGGGTTCTTGCTGGCTTTCATTCCCTTTGGGGATTCAAAACCCTACCTCTCATAAGCATGTTTTATAATCCTTTTCAGGTTTAAAACTGAAGGCCATGAATCAATGGAGAGCAAGCCCTGGACTGGGCAGCAGAGAGAGCTGGAAGACCTGAGCTGGGGCTCCTCAGGCAGTGGGGGCTTCTAGGACCTGTCAAAAGCCTCATCTACTGGATGCACGAGCCATTTTCAACACTGACACTAGGGTAGCATCCTCCTGCTGTACGTTAAATACTCCTTAATTCTGCTTACACAGAGATAAAAGCTATGGATGTCATGGGAGAGGAGATGCTATCTTTAGTCCCAAAGCCAAAAGGAATGGGTGCTCGAGGAAAGAAGAAAGCAGTGATATGACTGTATCGCCACCAGCCAAAGAAGGCACCGGAGTTGACCTGAGCTGCAGCTGAGTGAAACACAAAGAACAGCACATGTGGAGCAGACAGACAGTGAAACTGGAAGCCCAGAAAATGCTTTTTTTATATCCCACACCCTCTGATATTCCATGTCAGCAGAGCTCCCTACAACCGGTCCGAGAGCCACACAGCCAGTGCTTGGGCAAGTCTCAATGGGATGATCTATGTTTGTAACAGAGCAGCCACCAATTGCCCAATTTTCATGCAGACCAAACACAGGGAAAGAAACATGGTGGCTCCCAACAAGCTCCCAGGGCAGAAAAGGTGCCAGGTCTCAGCTGTGATCCAGTCTCCGTTTATGAGACTGGTGAGAGGGATGAAAGGTGACGAAGGAGAAACTGACCACTGACCTTCAAATAAAACCACCAGTCACACTTCGTGATCAGACTGTGACAGGAAACAGTAAATCCAATTGCCTTTTTCTCTTAGACGAGGTCTTTCCTGGTTTTCTTCACCTTTCATTAGGCACAGCAAAGCCATGTCACTAAGCAAGAGTGCAGGTTAATCCCCAGAGAATGTGTTTCACTCCAGCTTAGGATCAGAAATATGTAGGCTTTTGGACACTTCTAGTGGCACACACTTAACAGGAGACATGGCCATACCATGCTTCTGCCATACTCCAAAACCTGGTCTGTGAAACCAAGACATCTCAGAAAACACCTTCCGGGCAAGGAAATGGCAATGTGATGAAAAAGGGATAGAAAAGCACTGATGCTCCAACAGGTGTCATCTGGCAGAACGAGCAGGAGATAAGAACTGAAGCAATAGTGAGGATCAACCCCAGAGATGCTGGATCATAGGAAGGGAAGTTGAAGGGACATAGCAGATTCTGGTGTAGCAAAAGGCCCAAGAAGAGAGGATTCTGGCACAGGGAGAGATGGGGTGTGGGAAACCAGCAGGTCAAGAGACAGTGAAAAGGCCTCTGGAAGGGCTCAGGTCACAGACAAGGATAAAGCCTCTACAAAATACCTGCAGCCATTGAGGAAAGACAAAGGACTTAGCACATGGTACTGGAGGTGGACACAGAAGGACAACCACCTGCCTGTACAGTTCAGAATTTCTCCTGCTCAGTCTCAGGTTTATCGGGAAAGACAGGCAGGAGTCAAGGCTACTAAGCTGATACTAATGACTAATTAGTATGAGTTACACAGCCAAACAGAAATTAGCTAAGGAGCTGCATGGGGTCAGAGGCAATGGCAGTGCAGTGCCTACAGGAACAACGTGAGCTGCGCAGCAGTAATGCTGGTACCATGGGACAGCTTCAGCCTTGTCCACCTGGGCAGAAGGAGAAGGAGCTCTGCCCACAGCTCTGCAGGGCTGAAGAGTCACCATCCCTCAGCTCTTGCCCCTCTTCTCCTATTTTAATGAGATGCAGGTGGAACTTCCATCACTGCACTTCTCTGCAGATCAGCACAACTTGGCCCAAGAGCCACAGGGTCAGTACACCTAATCCCTGCAAAGGGAAGGAAAGCAGCACACAGAAGCCAAGACACCTACAAACCGCATTGCTGAGACATTCAATCCAAAGAGATGCATCTTCAGCCAAGAAACTGTGATTCATGATTTGATATTTTCCAGGACATAAGATAACAAAATGATTCATTTTGTCAGAAAAGAAAAAAACCCACAGCCCTACCATTTTTCATCCTGGGGTAATTTCATACTGGTTTTACCGATTTCCAGTTAGCACAATAAAGTCAATCTCCAGGTGATTCTTACAGCACCAAGACTTTGAAGCTCCTTTTTCTGTAACTAAAGTAACTATTGCTTTTGAAAATGAACCTAATACTCTCTTTCTTTAAGAGGCTTTTACAGATGTGTTCATCTTCAGCAACGCAATTAAAGCAAAGCCAGTGTGTTTATTTCGTTAGCAGAGAAGAAACTGATTGAAAACATATTTATAGTCTTGGAGCAGAGTCAAAGCCCTGCTGAACTATTAACCAAGTGTGCCGATTATTAATTGCCATAAAAGCCACTTACAATATGCATTTGATATCTGTTCTGTTAAAGTGTCTGCTCTGGTCAAAGTAAAATGGCTCAGCTGGATTTTCTCCTCCCCTGGGTGAGGCTGGAAAGCATCTGATACAAATTTCAGCAAACTAAATACTTCTTCTCCTTACTGAAATTCCTAAGCATATCAAACAACTACTCTTAACTTCAAAACGGAGTTCAGGATCTGGATAACAAACTTGGAAATTCTCTTTCAGCCTAATTTAAAAACAAAACAGAAAAGAATACGGGAAAAGATGGTCTTTAATTTTAAAGGGCTTTTTTGTATTCACCCTTCTTAGAGATGATTTGAATTCAATCCTCATCAGAGAGAAAACTGCCCCTCTATCAAGTTGCTATCACAGAAAAGATACCAAATTAACAAACTGAAGCCTTCTCTTTCCAACATAAACCTAAAGGATTCAGTTCTTCGAAAACAAAATATACAGGGAGCGGCTGCCAGAGCTGTAGCCTTAGCAACCACACCTGCTTCATACTCACGTCGGCTTTCATACATGCTCCTGGACTGGGCCCAGATTTTGAATGGATCTGGCTTTTTCTGCCCAGCACCGTCGGGTTGGTCCACAGCCGGTGCCTTGGCAGTGGTGTAGTCCGGCAGCACCTGCGTGCTGTGCGCTGGGGAGCGGTGTGCCCGCTGCGGTGGCTGGAGACACTGTGCTGAGAACTGTTCTGGCTGTCTTTCCTTTCAAGTGGTTGCTGTAAGGGAGAAAGTGAGTGGAAAGAGAGGGAACAGACAGTTATTGGTCCTTGAGTGGGTGTTTTCCATCAGTTTTTCTCCCTTTTTTTGATCGGGGTTTCTTGCATACACATAACTAAGTATCTAAATTGCAGTTTTGCTGCCACCAGTTAATGCTGGGTGAAGTTACATTTCCCCAGTGACAGATTCTGACAGGCAGACTGACAGAAAGAGATATGCAAAACAAAGTCATTTGTCATAAAAAAATATGCAGTTCCCTATCTCACACATAAAACAAATCTAAATCTCATTACAGGTTACTAGTTTCAGTGCACTTATTCTCTTCCTACATTAAGGCAGAAAAACTCAACAGCCTTTGGGGCTTGGAACTAGATGATCTTAAGATCATTTCCAACTCTAACCATTCTATGATTCTACTCAGGTAACATTAGGGTCTACCTTGAGCCTGCAAAAAACTACCAGATTCCACTGTGAAAACTCCAACAGTCCTTCCAAAACATGCAAAACCCAGCCATTACCATGCAAGATCACTTTCCCTCTGTGGTCCTTGTGACCTCCACATCACGAGTGAGTGAACAACAGAGTACCACTTCCACCTCTGCTTCTCAGAGCACCCAAAGGATTACAGCACACTTTCACAAAGGTGAAAATATCTACTTATTTGCAGTTTGATTTCCTTGTTTTAATTGAGCACATTAAAACAGGAAAAAATACGCCAGCCCAAATTCAAAGCTTATTCAAAAGCAGTATGTCAAGAGCTGTCTG
>JAVHNF010006315.1:0-10081 GCA_034783455.1 Micropsitta finschii | reverse complement strand
GCTCCTGCTGAACATGGATGTGCACTAAGCCACAGGATTGTGAGCTGGAGCTGCCTTCACACCCCACAGCCTTCTGTGCTCTGGGAGCAGGAAGATGTCCAGCAGGAAGATGAAGCAGGTAGCTGTAAATGATAGCGTGCTAACCCACAGGGAATATGTCCCTCAGAGCCTGAGCTGCTGCATGACTAACTGGGCATTACAGAAATGGTATTACATGGCCAGATGGGAAGCATCTGTTACAGGAATTTTGCTGGCCTGGTGTACAACAGCCTCTGTCTCTTATTCTTCTCTCTCCCTCCTTACATCTTGTTAACTATCCTCTACTGGCTTTACTCATCTGAATCTGCTTGAAAATCACATTGTTTCCATATGAGCGTGAAAATCAGTGGTATGAGTGAAAGAAGCAATAAGCAGGGAAGCTTTGCCTGTAAGAGTCCATATCTGTTAGTCCTGCAGTGTGAGAAGACTCTCCAAACTGGTAAGCTTTGAGTGTTTCAAAATAGCACTTTTGGGAGCAAATAAGCCATAGAATTGAAGGTAATGACTTTGCTGCACTTGGCTAGGGTCAAACAAGGACAGACTGGTGCTACAGGAGCTGGAAATTAGAACAAGGAAGAAACATATTTAGTAATTACCCAACACTTCTCACCTTCAAAGCTCTTAATAAAATTAAATCATTAGTCCTTATAACATTCAAGGTGATGAAAGGAGAGGGAAAGAATGAGGAACTGTTTGGTATCTCAGACTTTATGCATTCACTTAACAATTTCCTTTAATGTCTGTTTAAATAAATTAACCCGAATGCTCAGGGTTATATTTGACACTGGAATCTACTTATAAGGCACTGAGGAAGAAGCATCAGGTTTTCAGTTATGCATCTAAATTTCACTGAGCACCTTCAGTTTAATGAACTTCCCTTTGGTCCTGCATTCACTATGTGCCATTCTGGGAAAAGCAGAGTGACCCTCTGTTCAGAGGGGAGCCAAGTAAATTTTAAGACTCATGTTGGCTGTTTCTAGCTTATCATGAGGATGCTTTATCTCAAGATGCTCACCTCGGATATGATCAGCTCCAGGCTTTTGCCCAGTTTAGACACGCTCTGACCTCCCTTGCAGGGGTCTTTTATCTCCTGTACCTCCTTGCAGGGTATCTTTTATCTCCTGTACCTTTCTGGCTTGATTAGGCAGTGTGGAGGTGGATGAATAGGAAGAGTTCATATATCCTTAATGTCCTGGGGATACAGACTGTGAGAATTCCCCTTTGAAAGCAGCACTATCAACTTATGGTCTCTGAGGTCTGCTTAAACCTGAAGCTTTTGGAGATGTCCAATTGGGTGAATAACTCTGCTTCCTTTCTGGTAAAACTTACATGGCTGTAGAGGGAAGCCTGAAGATTTGGTCTTGGTATCATCTATAAACTAAAAAAACCCAGAACACTGGCAGAATAAACTTAAAATATGGTTCAAAAAAGTATTTGTGCAATATTTAAATAATTTCCACTCTGCTCTCAAGAATATTGAACACTTGTAATGCAAAGAGCAACTATATGCTGCTTGGTCAGACTAGGTAGGGCATGGGCATTGCTGGCTGGTGTTTATGGCCCTAGTTTTGGAGCAAGGCGATTCTAACATCTTACAGAATTAGGTTAAAGAAAGGATGAAGACTTTGCCTCTTGCTATTTCAAATAAAAGTCATTGCTGAGTATAACCAGTGTCCAAATTTGCAAATATTCACTAACTCAGAAGGCCAATAGCTTCTCCAAACATGTTGCTGGGGCACTGACTGCAGTAGTAGGTATAGCATGTGAGGCGCGTGAGGAGCAGGTATGTGATGGAGGGCTCAGCCTGTGAGCAAAAGGCATGAGGTGTGGCAGATGGAGAAGAGAGGAAGAGATTTTCCTGGAGCTGCTGGTGGCCTGGACAAGGAGCTGTGCAGTGCGATGAGCTGGAGGAAGCTCCTGTAAAGACAGCAGGTCTGAGGGGCTCTCTGCAGGTGGAGGGCTGTGTCTGGGGATGAGGGTGCCACCAGCATGCACAAAGGAGCCTTGCAGAAGGCTTGACCTCAGTACCCCTGCCTTTTCCTGCATGAACCACCTTTCTTGGCAACAGGCTTATTAGAGCTGTTTGCCAGGGCTCAAGGGGAGGCCCAGTGTCTGAAGGTTCATTGCTTTTGCCAGTGGTGGTATTTGGAAAGGGGGGTTTCTGTGCTTTGTGTGGTATGACAAATTTTTGTCTGAGCCTGTTTGAGAAGACAAAACTGAAAGATGCCAGCTCAGAGAGGCAGCACATACAGATCTTTATTTGTATTTGATAATCCTGATTTGTCCTAGTTAGCTTGAGAGAGAAAGGCAGGCAGGGAAGGCTTCAGCTACACCAGTGTAACAAGAAAATCCTGCATTAATTTGGGCCCAGCAGGGAACGTATTAGAGAGATAAAGTCTTTGTTCTTCTGTTCTGTGGGTAAGTAAACACCATGCCCTACATGAGTAAGATGCATACAGTAACTGCCTGTATTCTTAATCAGATCTGTCTCTTCTCTCCACGTGTTGTGGGGATTTTGTTGCTTTTTGTTTAAAAAAAATTAAAAAAAATCATTCTTTATAGTGCTCTACTTGAGATAGATATTTTGGATATCAGTGCTGCCAGTATAACAGACTTGTAGACTTGTGTCAGAAATAGAACCAAACATTACTAGAAACTGCCCTGCTGTTAGACACATGCCATGCTCTGGGATAGCAGGCTTTACCACTGATTATACAGAACAGTAACAGCAGCATATAAATGGGCTAAATGTTCCCATTTTCTCAGGATGGGTTGAAATCCACCGCAGGAGCATGGCATTGTGCTGTCTTTGGAATGGCATGCTTGCTCTGCAGAGGAAACTAGATGGGTTCCTGTCTGCCTGATCACAGCTGGATTATCTGACAGGATACATCCATCTTCAGCTGAAGAGGAACCTGGTGCATTGGATTAATTTGTGGTAGCTTTCAAGGTCCTGGTTTTTCACAGCTCGAAGTTCTCCTGAGTTTTAAAGTATCATCTGGGACAGATCAAGGGCTTTGGATTTGGTATGTGGTAGTTCTGTACCACGCATTTGAATGTCTTGTCCCTGGTGCTCATTGTTCCTTCTAGTTTTAGCCTGCCTTGAAGTCGGTGCAGTAACACCAACACTCAGTAATGTTAAAGTAGCTTTTGCATTTTTCTGAGGTGTGTTAATTATTCTTAAATTATTCTGGATATTTTCCCTGATGGATGTTGAATTGCTGCAAAAACCTGACACTGGCCTCTTTTCTTTGGTAAACTGTAAGCATTGTAGGTTCCATTTTTGAGGCCTTGATGACAGCCGTAGATGAGATGATGTGGCATTGTCAAGGAAGTCCAGCAATGTTTCATATGATTACTCAGCTTTACATTGGAACACTTAAAAGCAATTGTGGTTTGTTCTTGCTCCTGACTTTATGCAATGAATGTGCCTTTTGGTAATTTCTACTTTATGAGATGCAGGAACTAATCTCAATTTTTTACCAAACTGTTAATACAGCTGTGACTCACCTGTGTCATATATATTAGACTTCCCCCCTCCACAAAGACTCAAATTCAGCATGCAGAAGCAAATGACAGTTCTGCCTTGCCCACAGCACTTCTGGACTGTAATGCAATGTACAGTTTTCTAGGTGTGCCTCTCCTATTTGTTTGTAAAGGGAAGAAACATGGGCTATTACTCCTCCTGCTTGTAATACCTTGGTGACTTAGTGGCCACAACAACCGAAGATGTGGCAGAAGTCATAGATGGAAAATATGTCTCCTATTTAGATTTAGCATCCGGAGGTAAGCAGGAGGGGCTGCCACACATGACAACCCTGTTTTGTAGTCCACAATGCAGGACCTTCATTGATTTGGTGAGGAAATTGGCACTATGAGAAAACCTCTGAGAAGTAAATTATATGGGAAAATTTAAAACGTGGTGGGAAAAGTTCAGCCGAGGTTAATTCTCTCCACTACTAGACTCAGTGAAAGCATTAATATTGATTTTGCTAAATGGTTCAAAGTCTAGATGCTGAACCTAATGTTTTTGCCAGATTACCTTGGAGGTATGAAATTGTCTCCTTCTCCTCCTTACCATTTACATTTTAAAGCTTAATAAATACTCTCCCTTCTCTAAAAGAAGAGGTAAAATGAAATCAGAACCATCAGTAACAGGTCACATAGGGAAAGAAGGTTTTAATCCTCTCTAGTGAATCAGAGAATGAAATAGACGAGGTAGTTATAATTCATGGAGGGACCAAAATTTTAAGAGAAGATTTGCATGTGCATTCAGATCTATGCTACCTTCATTCTGATGATAGCTGCTGTTTGTTAGAATCTGGTGCTAGAAATATGCATGTCAACATCTGGCCTTCCCCCCGGAGTGAGTGAGATGTAGCAGATGAATACTGCATCAAGGCTATGGCACTAAGATGGCTTGGACAGAGCAAGCAAACAAAATAAAAAATGTTTTCAAGTGGAATTCTTAAGCTCTTTGATTGTTTGCCCATTAGTGATCTATGCAACAAAAGATCAGATGGCGGTTGATGTCGTGTGGCTTTAAATAATTTAGAAGCAGAAGCAATTGCTGGAGACTGCTTGAGGGAAATAAGTTCAAGAGAAGCATCTGGCTCAATCTTTCTGCCAAAAAACCAAAGAATAATGGAAAAAGAACCTTCTTTTACCAAGTGTCTAAAGAACATTTGCCTTGAAGAAGCACGAGGTGTGATTTTCTTTGCAGACTTTTCTTTGCCAGCTGAAACTATTAGATTACTTGTAACCTTTAAATAAAGGATATAAGTGTGTGGCCAGGGAGGAAAAGGCCTAATAATATTGGTTGACATAGAAAACAAAGTGATGTGCTGTAAAATTAGTGCTGCAATGATAACAGTTTAGTGGGACTATTTACGAATTGGTATTGCTGATTGAGCAGGGATGGGTGTTACAGGTCTATTTTTTAAAAAAGGAGCAAGAGGATTTTAAGCTAAATAGAATATTTGATCTCTCAGTATGTAGGAAGAAGGCTATGATGGGCTGAGTGTGTGTGTGTGGGGCCAGTAAGACTGCAGCTTTTCAGCATGGACAGACAGATCATCAGAAAATTGTGATCTAACCAGCTTCTACTTTTTCTTCTTTCATTTTTCAAGCACAACCAGTTCCTTCAAAGCAATGTTTAAAAGGAAGGTGCCTGTACTGTGGTATCTGATCAGAGCAAGTTCTGTACCACAATAACCCTCTTGACTTTAAGGTGCCATTTTAATGGAGAACCAAACGTGCTCACAGTTTTAAAGAAAAGCCATGCAAATTAGAGTTTCTCTATCTGTAAATGCAATCCAGTGCAAGCTCATACTGAAGTGGGCAGTGCTGCTCTCCTACTGCACCAATGTAGGTCGGAAAAAAGCCTTACAGAAATTACCCTGCTGGAAGTGTGACATAGAGCTATGCAAGCAGTCATGGAGCTCAGTGGATGTAAGTTCAGTCTTTCTTTGCTCTGCCTAGGAGGAGACATTGGCAAGTAAAAATAATTCTCTAGATGACCAGAGGGCCCTGCTTCTTTGTCTAGCAGAAGATGTTAAATAAAGCAAATGGCTACCTGTATGCCTAAATGTGGCTTATTATTTTTTTTACTCTGTGGATATGCAGATATAAAACTTGACACTGGTGGCACCGTTTACGTATTTAGGTTCTGGAGTTTAAAATGAATATGTATCGATTGCGCCTTCTGAAAGTTCACCTAATGGCTGTTAGCCTTGCTTCAGATGCAAAAAGAAGAAAAAGCAATCAAAGTCAGATAAGAATTGGGAAATGTTTGTCTAGTAAAAAATTCCATGTCTGAGCAGTGTTTTATAAAACCCAAAGAGTATTTCTCAAGATGTCATCTTCAAATACTACTACTTTGATTCTCCTGAATTCCTTGTTATTTACTCTCATACACAGGAAACAAAGTCCTTAATGGTCGATGCTCTCCAGACCCTTTCTAAGAACCTTCTGCTGTATCAGTAACCTTTTCTGCACTGTCAAGAAACCTACAGTTTCAGGCACCCGGTAGCTCTGAAATCTGAGGTCCTAATCTAAAAGTAGAGATTGATTAGTCACGGAGCATACTGTTTTGGGTTTGCTGGTCAAACCAAAAACAGACGTTCTGAAATGCTGATTTTATGTAGGCCCAGCTAACATTTCAAGAAAGAGCTGTAAAAATAGTTGGAAAACAGTTTCCATGTGTCTGCAGCAGCAATCACCTGCTTTAGCGTATGAAGAGGGCCCTATTTGAATACTATACTGGAAGAATGTTTTCACAGCTAATTAAGACAATTAGCCTTACATGAATAGCAGATAGAATAATAGAAGCAGGTGCTGGTAGATACGTAGAGGAGTTACAATTTGTAGTCTCTGACTACGTTGCACTTTGCACTTTGAGGTGAATGCCTGACACTCAAATAACGGTGGAATCTGCTCGGGGCATTTTGCTGCCTCTGCCTTTCCGCTTTTCCCTTCTCAGACAATTGCCTTTTACAATGTAGCTAGAAAGATCAAAAGTGTTATTACTGTAAAAAATCACTGTGAAATTAAAAGGGATAGGAATCAGCCATTTGTGTAGCAGGTTCTTTTCATGTCTCTGCATAGACTTGCCAATTATGGTTCTCTCTTCTCAGTCAGAGATGTTAACCTGTGTTGCTTTTATCTCGGGATCCCTGCCCAGGTTTTTAAAGTGATTTATGGTCATTTGAGATTTTCCTTCATTTTTGTCACTTCTTTCTTGGAGGAAGTGTGGCGCTGATGGGAAATGTCTTGCTATTTATGGACTGTCTCGGTGTTTTGTCTCCTGTGGTTGTATAAAGGAGGCAGCATAGTGTCTATTTGCTTTACTTTTAGACCAAACTTCTCTCAGCCTGAGCTTCTCCCCATGGATTTGCTGCTGAGAATTTTTGTCTGATTTCTTTCAGATTACTTTGGGTTTTTCACAAGTGCATTATATTGATTACTAGCATCTTGTTTAGCCCTTTCGTTCGATGCATACTTTGGGGTCCTGGTTACTGAATGCTTAGTTTGGCATGTCTGGGTGGGACGGATCTATAGGATCCAGAACATAAACTGAGGCTGGGGGCTTGATGTATGCCTGTATCTTAGGCACTACAGGGGCAGGATGCAGCTAGAGCAAGTGCTTGTAGCAGGGAATTGGAACTTGCTCCTGGGTAGGTACAGGATATGCTTTATCTGTCTCTCTTCAGTAATCCACCTAAGCTTCTCTGATACATTTATCACAGTTATATTGGCTCATATTTTTGGCTTTAGTCAGATTTTTACTGCATTATAGGAGAGGATCTGATAAACTGCAAAGTAAAAATGAACACTTAGCTCCTTTTTAAGTGCTCAGACTGATCTATTAATCTGTTGATAGAGGGCATTCAGCTCCAGAAATAAAGTTGTCAAGTACTTGGCAAAAATTCTCTCAACTTCTTTAAATTTTACTTGATTCAACCCTGATTCATTGATACCAGTTTACAGTAACTCTCTATAGACTTACTATAGAGCCTACCAAAGGTGAAATCCTGACCCTCTTGGATCCAACAGGAAATCCTTTACCCAAGATTTCATCCTAGATACCTCACTGTGACCACATGTATTCCAAAAAATATGTCACCCTCTGGCATCTTCAGTGAGTAGGAAATACCATGGGGATTTCTGAGCCTGGAGGCAAATGAGGAGCAGTCTTCCCCAAAATAGCTAGAGAGTATGGGCAGTTGCCTAGCATTGACTGTGCTTGCTGACATTGCAAAGTTGTCATGAGAAGGTTTGCTGGCAAAGGGTCTTGTTAAACCTGGACATTAGCCTGTCTGTCCCCTCGTGGGTTAAGAACAATAGGTGGGACACCACCTACCCATAGCTGAAGAATGAAGCTATGTTTTACCCATCTACTAGTGTCTTACAGTGAAATGAAGTGGGGACAAAGCTTCCCCACTCCTGAAAAGGTGATCTGCACCTTTGGCACTATTGTGAGCTTGCCAGGAGGCTCAGTAAGAGCAATGCCTTCTCTGAAGGGAATGAGAGTAGCGTATGCAGATTTATCCTCCCAACCTGTAGAGTTTTTGGGCTCAGCCCAAAACACCTTGTATTTTTCTGCTTTCTGGAAGCTACCAGACTATGAGCTGCATCAGCAAAGATGCAGATGGTGCATCCTGGTCTGATGCTACAGGTGTGGTCACCTCTAGAAAAAGGCAGATCAGAACACTAACAGCAGCTGGGATTGTCGACACAACTGAATCTGCCAGAGCTGTAAGGGAGTGAGGAATCTGATTTAATTTTTGCATTATTTCCACATCTGTATAATCTTATCTCCCGTAGCTGTGCCTGGGAGAACAGAAATCTTTCATTGTTGAGCCCTGACCTGCACGATCTCTGGCTTGTGCTTCTCAAGCTGTGAATTCCTCCTGAATGAGCTTTCCTCTTACCTTTCTGCATGTGGCAAACCAGAATAAGTGACACACAAGCTCTAAACAAATGCATTTTGTTAGCTGGGTCACTGGTGTGCATGGTAGGAAGCAATGTCTGACTGAAATGTGCCCAGCAGATAAATTTCATCATCATTTGAACTGACTCAAGCTGTAGCTTGTGCCTCTGTGTCAAGGTATCTCATGTTAACTAAGACCTTCTGTTGAGTGAACAGAATTAACTTATGCAATGAATTCTTACTAAAATAAAGGTAATAATGAAGCTCGTATTCAATATCTAATTAAATATTTTCTTAATGCAATATACCCATTTATAATATGTGAAGCTTGACTTTAGTCTCATGGGAGCAGGCCAGTAAAGAAAAGCATTACAAATATTTATTTGCTTCTCTTGTCCCTCACTGGCTTTATTTTAATGGGTGTGCAAAACCGCATGAAATCTACCAGCGAGAATAAGCCCCCTGGGAAATCCTTTGTATCAGGATGAATTGGAAAAACAAACTCTAGGGTGCTCAATTGCTATGAATCACTTTTCACATCACGTGCAGAAAATGAATGAGTCGTCTGTGAATCTAATTCCCTTTGTCCCAGTTGTAAAGCAGATCAGCACAATAGGAAAGGCACAAGGCCAGCAAAGCAAGAGGTGGAAAGCAAGCACCATTCAGTGAATTTATTTTCAGTCATTCCAGTGCCACTTGCTCCTTTTTTTCTCTACAGATTCAAAGAACAAACAAAACCCTATGGTCCCTGGGAAATGCCTCTGTTAAGTGCTGCTGCTGAAGTCTCACTAAGCACAGTGGCAATGGTGGATAACATGAATCTCTCCCACTGTCACGCTGGGTCCCTTGTCACTCGAAGTAGGACGACAGAAGTCATATCACCACAGCCTTGCTGCACATCAGGAAATCAATAGATCAGTGCATTGAAGAATCTGTTTCATCCCGGGGCAAAAAGAAAGATAAAGATCCAGGGTCTTCCTTTTTTTATTTAACCTAACTTTGAGATCAAAATCCTAGTCATCTCTTTCACACAAACTAGATTTTTGACAGCTGTTTATTATTCTGAATTAGGTTACATTATTTTCTCTTTATTATCTCCTATATAAATGCAGTTAGATTTGCGTGTGTGTCAACCAAACCAGCTGTATTTGAAAGATTTAAAATATTCTAGCTGCAAAACCCAGTGCTCATTTGGGAGCATAACCCTTCCATTCACTGCCTGGATTACAAGCATCTCTCACTGCATAAGAAAAACTTTGTTGCCAGCTAAAAGGAAAATGGAAATTTTAAAAATCTCACCACAGCTTTTGTAATATATTTCCAAGTTGTCCTCTTTGCAGACTGTGTGCGTAGGCCATTCTGTGCTGGCACTGATGTAAAGCAGGACTAAGATGAGAACAAGAACATTTGATATCTTCATGGTGGTGGTGGTAGTTTGCAGGATTATTTGTTTGTCTCTTGCTAACCCTCTGTGGAGGGAGGTGTTCCTTCCTTTCTCCAAGAGAGACAGGAGTTACAACATTTGTGCCTGCAGAAGGGTTAAGTGAGCCAATGCAGCCGTACTACAGCATGGTATAAACAAGAGGATAATCAGAATTGGGAGGTGCTATT
>JAVHNF010006287.1:11988-22668 GCA_034783455.1 Micropsitta finschii | reverse complement strand
CTGGCTGCTATCTTCATCCTCTCTGGGCCTCAGTGTCAAAGTCTGGCCCAGAACAACGCTCCGGCTTTACCGGATACTAAGAACCCCAGAACAACCTCAAAACCAACCCCACTGCTGCATCTACCACTGTGCTTGGGGGGTGTGTGTGCAGCCTTCCCGGGCTGCGGCAGCCCTGCACCGCGCCGTGTGCCGCCCTAGCAGCCACCGGGAGGCAGAGCCGGTCCGTGCCCACTCCCTGTCGCGACACGGCTCAGGCTGCCCGGCGGAGCGCGGCCCCTGCCCCGGTGCTGCCCCCTCCACGCCGAGGGGAAGCCCCGACCGCGCCTTCCAGCCGCTAGCAGGGAAGCGGCCGCTAGGGGGAGCCGCGGCTCGGTGCGGGAGCGGCCGGAACGTGCGGGGCTGAGCCTTCATCCCATCTCCTTCATCCCGCGCTGCTCCTGCATCCCGGCTCCTTCACCTCCGGCTACCCCTCCACCTCGTGAATCCACACAGGACAAAGCCACGCAGCCCCATGCCTGCCTCATCGTCCCTCCTGCCTCGCGGCTGAAGAGATCTCTACTGAAACAGCCGCAGCAAGGTCCAAATAAAACACTGCTATTAATGCCCTCCATAACACCCAACTCAGCAGCAAAGCAACCCTCCATCACGCTCAGCCGGACGTCAAACAACATCGAACCATGAGCAAGCGACGCACCAAGCAAATGACGAGGAAATGGGTGTGGGTGAAGCTGAACCACAGGCCCCATGTGCCCTTCAAGCCCCCACCAACTGCAGGCTGTAAAACACCCATCACCCGTCGCTCCATCACTGCATCACTCCATCACCCCATCACCCCATCGCTCTATCACCCCATTGTCTCTCACCCATCGCCCAATCCCCAGCCAGGCAGCATCCAGCACATCTCTCACACATGTGCGTGCTGCTGCTGTGGAGGATTTACTACACTTGCCTCCCTTACTTGCCGTCCAGCCCCATTTGCTTTTTTGGGCCCTGGCAATCTGAGCTTGAGTATTTCAGTTGTCCAGTTGCCAATCAAAATATTTGAAGGAAATGTTTATTTTCTTCTCGAAATCACACCAGCTGCTGCACTAACTGAATAAGCCCATTTAGCTGTAAGAATTTAACCATTGTAAGAGTGAATTGAGTCCCCCAACTACTCCAAAATCTGACCCAATCTATCAGCGGAAATGTCAATGTTTTGGATGGGAGTTTGGGGAAGTGTGGAATGTGTATTAAATAAAAGCCATGTAAAGGTCAAAGCCCTGATTAGTAATGCCACTGTCTCCTGGTTAGGGCTGTGCTGCTGGGGGACCACGGAGGCCAGGACACACCCCGGTGTTTAATTGTGCAGCTGCAATTTGCACCTTTGAGGACCCCCCAAACCCCCCCCCCCCATGGAGCTGGACAGAAACAGGCTTTCAAAAGCTGCTCAGCTCCTTCCAGATAAAACAACTGCACCCAAGTGACACCGCAGCCTGCTTTGCACCGTGGAGACAATACAGGGCTTTTCTTGGGTGGGTGGGAAGGAGGTGGGTACGCGGAGCTGCCTCTGCAGCAATGGGAGATGAACCTCAGGGCTGCCCCTCTATTTCAGCCCTCATCTCATGGCATCGCTCTGGTCCCCATTTTAGAGATGTGGGGAACACGCAGTGGCCTATTGAGGTCAGCACTAAGCGTAAGCCTGTGTGTGTAGTACACAGCACACAAATGCTCATAGTATGTAGTACACACAGACAGAATAAAGGGAATTTAGAGGGAACTTGATAGTGTGGCACTCTCCAAGCATATAGAATATATAAATACCTACAGTCTGGCCATGTATCACCATTTTATTTTTATGCATATACGTGCCTTGCAAAATTGTCATGAAAAATCTAGCCCAGGGGGAAAAAATCCCTCCTTTCCTGCCTAATGCCATGATGATTGACGACAGTGTAAACACTAATGATACTTTATGCTTATGTATATAGTACACATGCACGTGCGAGACGGAGCGCGGACAGAAACTCTCTCTCTGTATATCCCTTTGGCTATTTTTTCTGTACTAGTTTCTGTGATGCTAGGACCTCCAGCTTGTCTTTCAGCATTTTCCTGACCTCTCTTCCTCTCTGCTTCCTTCCCCTGATCGTAACAGCTCCATCTGGGAGCATGAGAGGCAGGTGGCAGAGGATGGAGAGAATCTGCTCTGCACGGGAAGGTGCACGAGATGCATTTGGTCTCTGAAGACCCAACTCATCTCAGGAGCCGCGCCGCTCTCCTCTGCACCCACACATGCAGGCAGGCTCTCACGCCTCCGTCACATGTGTTAACAAGTTCGTTCCTTTCCAAGTAAGGGCCAACTAAAGAAGAGAGCGGCCCCTTCCTCCCACAGCACGAAAAACAGAGCAAAAAATTTATTTTGGGGGACGGAGGGGTGGTGTTGAAAAAAGAAAAGAACCCAAGGGTGTGAACAGCATCCGTTGTTACACGCCCATGGAGCGATTGTTCTGTGTCTGATACAACCAGCTCAGGACCTGGGTGCAAGTACTTCCTCTGCAGAGCTTGAGAGAGAAAAAAGCAAAACCCCAAACCAAAACACAGCAACACCCGGGTCGCTTATCGCAGCATCGCCAGGCACCTCCTCCAGGCTGCCGAGCACGTCCGCGGCTCAGCTCTCGAGTTGTCTCCAGACACCGTGTGCTGCCGTGCACAAACACACACACACACGTACCCCGGTGAGCAGCGTGAGTCCCTGCTCTGAGTCCTCTCCCAGCACTTCCCATCAGCCCTAAATATTCTGGGCAGCAGCCTCCTGCTCTGCACAGGCAGTGAGATGGAGATGCCCGGGTATTCCCAGCTCGGCGAATCATGTGCTGCATCGCAGCCTCCTCTGCAGACTCCTCCATTGGGATGCTCATGCTGGACCCATCCTGCCCTCTCAGGAGGACCCTGCCTCTAACGTCCAGCCTGGACTTTTTCAGGGCCAGTTCAGCCCCATCTCCTGTGCCAGCACTGTCCTTCATAGCTTACATTAGCTCCTCTCCCTGCTGTTTACCCCCTGGATGTATTTACACAGAGCAATCAGCTTGCTCCCAGCCTGCCTTCGCTAGACTAAACAAGCCTGGCTCTCCCCGCTTCCTCTCCCGCAGCAGCTCCTCTCTTCCCTTCGGCATCCTGAGGCTGCATCAGCCAATCCCCGCCAATCCATCCCGCACAGCTCATGAATAAGCTAACGGTGCTAACTGGAGCGGGTGGGTGGGCTGAACGGGAAACGTGCCCTTGATGGCAGGCACTGCCTCTGGCCTGCCTGCGCTTTGCTCTTTACCTGCATTCAAAGGGTATTAACAAAATTAACAAGCCCTGACTACATAAAAGGAAGTTGCTGAATTTACAACCCAGCCTGCAGCTAGACCACCTTGCCTGCTGAGCAGGTTTGGACCAGGCCAAGTCTGCCATGGGAAACCCACTGCGGAGCAGTGACTGATCGCAGAGGCTGATGGGGTTCAAATGCAGGCAGTGCCCTCCTGCAGCGGACCCCTGGCTAGCAGTGAGGATCCCAGCACATACAAAAACCCCATGTCAAAGGCAGGACAGGATCCTCTGGTGCTATTCCACCCTCCGGCTGTTTCACACGAGCTGCAGCCCTTGAGCACCTGAGCTGTGGCTGGGACACGGAGGTGGCTGCACATCAGCAGCAAGGCAGCAGCCGCGGGCACTTGGGCTCTCCCCAAGGGGATGCTCCCGTCCAGCCCTGGCCTGTGGTTCCTCTTTGACGGTTACACATCACACTCATTTAAGGGACATTCACTGTGCAGCGGGCAAAAGCAATTGAGAGGAGCAGAGAAGCAGTTTAAAGATAGGCACAGAAGCCTGAAAGCAGGCAGGAAACCCATCTTAAGCTCACTCCTTCCTCTGAGGCTGAAGCTGAATCCCACAGTATGTTTTCTTCCCACTAATGCTTGCCTAGCTTCCTTTGGAAACAATTTAGTCTCTGCCCATGGTAGAATGTTTTTATCCATTAAGAAACGGATATTTTAAAGAAACCATAAGTCGATCTGGACAGGGATTAGGAAGCAACAATTCAGGGTATTTGCCGGGCCCATAATTCAGGACTTAACCTCAGAGGAGCCACGTTGCATTTCAGAAACAATAGGGCACTGGCTGCCTATGCCAAGAGGCTTCTTAAAAGTAACGTAATACTTTAAAAATGTGCATTTAGAAAGAAAAAGAGAGAGAGCTTTTACTTTAAATGCACACGGTGAGGCATTCTGCCGATGGCTGGCCTGTGGTAAACACATTGCACTGGTTTGAAGTACCAGGCTGGAAATCAAGCTGGTTATGGTGGACCAGGTTCCATCTCAGGAGATCTGAAAGCTCTTCACCAGCAAAACCAATGTCTCCCAAACTGCTCTGCAAACAGAGGGCTGGGGAGGCAGGATGGAGCTTGCAAAAGGATCCAGCTTTTACTGTTCTCCCTGTGAAGTCAAGGGAATTTGGTTTTGCTGGAGCAGTATGAAGAGTGTGTCAGGGGATGCTAAGTGCATTAATCAAAGCAGCTCGCTCTGTTACTGAGCAGAACAAGTTTGAGATCGCTTTGCAGTTGCCCTCGTGTACACAAGGCCCCTGTGCATTGCTGGACAATGCACACAACTGCTTTTGAGCTGCTGAAGATGTTTCCACCACAAAGCTGGAGCACCAGAGCCGCTGCCAGGGCAGTCCCCTCTGTCGCAATGGGGATGAAGCGGTCCAGCATAACCCACTGCTGGGACAAGGGCAAAGCATGGTGGTGAGAGCCGGGGGCTGCAGGGGCTGTCCCCCCAGGGGAACACATCTGTCACCACCCCACCGCCCCACAGCAGCAGCAGAGGCACAAAGCAAGTTCCTTGGACATCTTGCTTCACTTCTGAGAGCTACTTGGTTTGTTTTTAAGCTGGGAGACAAAACCCGGAATGAAGCAAGCACGCAAGGCTCTGGCTTCGCATGCCCCGTAATAAGGCATCGTTTCAAGACATCCTAATGACAGCTTGGTGTCTCGCTGCGGAGACGGGAGAGCCGGGATTTCAAAACCTCACATTTTCCAGACCTCACTGGAGGAGTATGAGGCCAAATCCTCAACGGAGGCAAATGGCTCCGCTCTGCTGAGGCCAGGGAAACCGCGCTGCTGAAGGGAGATGAGGGTCTGCCTGTCCTGCTGCCTGGCTTCTGTGCCAGGCTCTCCTCACAGCTACACTAGGGTGAACTCACAAGCGCCCTGGTTTCCCCCCAAAGCAGGAATGAATCCTGGTGTGAGGAGGGGTGCTCATGGGACAGGCAGAGGAAGGGATCGATTCCCTGCCCGTCTACACGGGGTAGGGCAAGACTGAAGCCACTGGAATACGTTGACACTGGGCAGCAGAACCCGGGGCGAGAGCAGGATGTGACCCGCTGGGCTCGGTGCTGAGCACACTCTCCTCCCATGTTTCCTGGCATGCCCTTCAGAAACGATCGGTTTGCTCTTACCGGGAGGTTTCTGGTTTGAGACCATTCAGCCTCAAGAGGATCGTTTTACTCGGGGGCTATTTATAACCTCCGGGGGCTGCTTTACTGAAAGTCTTCTGCAAATGGCTGAGGGCCAGATCCTTCTCCCATCTACACCAACGTCCTTGCTGTGATCTCCACCATGGCCACAGCCTGAGGAACAAAGGTTGGACCGCGCCAGGGCAAATGCATCTCCGGAGGACCTCAAAGACCAACACTGTCTCCTGCATCCCCATCGGCTTCGAAGCCCAACCTCCATGTGCTGCGTTCAGGAATTTGAGGTGCCTGAATCCCCCCTCGGTGGCTGAAGCTGTTTCTGAGCACCTCGGCTTTGCCAGGAGCGGATTAGGAAGCGTTTGTGTAAAGTGCCCGGTCAGCAGAACCAGGAGGCCACGGGCAGGCGGCTGTGGAGGGAAAACCTGCATCTCCACTGGCCCCCGGCACCGGGAACACTAAGGCTGGGAAGCACCGCGTAAAGGATAGCGGTGCTGGATGAACCTCAGCCTGCCCCGTTGGCTCCTCCTAACCAATATCTTGTTATGCTTTTTGCTAATCGGCTTCTCGTGTGTGTTACCTTAGAACGTGCCAAGTCGTGAGAATTACAGGCCTGTTAACTCCGGTGTTATTCTTGGCACGGGCCAGGCTCCACTTAACTTGGGTAGAAATGATGATCTTGGTGAATAAGCCGTGTGTGTGCGAGAGAGAGTTTGGGGTTTTTTTAGTATTATTGTTATTATATTGGTTGTAGCCAGTGTTGTGTCAAAAGGACAGGGCTGAGATTAAAACGACCGAGCTGATCCTGCTCCCAGTGACGCTGGGAAGAACCCGCAGTAATTTTAAGACAGTTCCTCCAACTGTGGAGCAAGGGAGCCAAGAGCAGAGCGTGCACGAACTGCCTTCTGCAGCATTCCTGGGACTCTGGATTCCCTCCGCAGGAACGACTTTAGATGGCTAATTCCGTGTGTCTCCACTCCTGCTGTCACTTGACATTTGGGAGTTTGGCAGGGATGGCAGCCTGTGGCCAGTTTCAGTTTTTGCCTTGCTGCATTTGTGTCATCACCTGATTCTTTGCTCCAAACGATGCTCTTTGGGTTTCTGGCACTACAGGGGGCTGTGCTAATTTAAAATACACATATTTTTCTTTTCCCTGCCCCCAAGAACTCTTTATTACAGCCAACGAGACGAGCCTATGAAGCTCTTTCTCTCCCTCCCTCTTGCCTTTTAAAACAAGAATCGAATGATAACCCTGCACACAGCGCGCGGGTTCTTCTCACAAACCGTGCTAATATCAGTGAAAATTCCAAGCATGGAGATTTGCATTTCAATGAGAAATAAATTAAACTTCACTGCAATTTGGAGTTGGGAGGAGCGGGGCAGCTCTACCGTGCAGGTAACGTTTCCAAACCTGTTTTTGCACCTGAGACACCCTCTTTGCCCCGATACTGAGGGTTTCAATCATCTACAGCACTCCTGAAAACACAGCACAAAGGCTTTTGGAAGTTTTCACATGAAACCTTCCAAGGGCCACTTCTCACCCAAACTCAAAGCGCAAATGCTTCCCTAAACCTCCTGTTGGTATTTCTGCTGACGTTCAAAGGAGAACACCACCGAGATGATTAAAATGTATGAAAAAGGAACACGTCCCACGTGCAGGCAGGAGAACAGTCTCTTAATACATCCTGGTAGCAGGCGGCTGTGCTGAGCAGAGCGAAAAGCTGGGAGGAGGGAGGCAGACGGGTATTTCCAGTGCAATGCTGTGTGGGGCTGAGGTTCGGGTGCATGGGAAGGAGCAGGCTGACCTCTCTTGGGTAACTGGTGGCAATTCCTACCTCTGGCACCAAGCTTTGATGCAGATGCCTGGGGAACGCCCGAGGGCTCAGCTATGCTGATGGCAAATACGGGAAGAGCAAAGGTTGTGTGTGTGTGTGTGTGTGTGCGCACGCGTGCACCCATGCAGGTGTGCATACGTGTGGGGAATTACGCTGGAGCTGGGTGATGGATCACCAGACTTGGCATAAACACAATGCAACCAGATAAGAAACCATTTGGATTAGCATGTAAAGTATAATACACCCTTTCTAGTTGATGCTTAACCGTCTACACGGGCGCCTTCATGTCAAAGAAGCTACTGGATTCAACGTGCATTTGCTATGATCTCCCTCATGTTCTTGCTGAAACTGCTCAGTTTTCCATAAGACCCTATATCTAAAGCAAAGCACCTGAGTTTACTGTTCAGCAGCCATCTGCTCATTTAATGGGTGCAAAAAGGCTTCTACGGTCAAGAAACCCAAGCAAACCCCTTGTCCCGCAGACAGGGCTCCTTACCCAGGGGAGAGCTGGACTCCAACCCTAAAACACCTTCCGGAGGGAAGCGTGCTCGGCTGGGACGGCTCCGCTCCCTGGCTGGCTGTGTCGGAAGCACAAGGGTTTGGGGTGCGATGCCAGGCTGGGGCACCCAGCCAGTTACCTTGTATTGGAGTTTGAGCCTGGGACCCAAAGTGGCTCGGGGTGCTGAGGGATCCGCGGGGGTTAGGTGTTGTTGGGGTGACTCTCATGGACTGGCGCAGCCGTTCCAGCTCCCCGTAGCGGTCGGTGAAGGGTTTGGCTTGGTCTTCTAGCTTTTGTCTGTGCCCTGGAACATGATAAGAGAGTCTGATATCTGATCAGTTACCCTTTGGCTGGAGCACCCTGGTTACACACTCGGCACAGCCTCCACCTTCGTGGTTTGCTCTCATTCGCATGGGCAGTGCTTGGCAGCCCTGGTGCAGGTCAGCTCCGTGGGGCTCAGCACACATGAGGAAAGACCTTGTGGCTTGGACAGACAGAGCCTGCTGAAGAGGGGACATGGACTGACCCAAAGTGGCCCCAGATGGTTCATTGAGCCAGCATCTGAGCCAGGAGCAGGATGTGCGCGCCACGGTCAGGATGCCCTGTGCTGTAACCGCACCAACCCTTGCTCGCTCTGAGCAAGGAAGGAGACACGTGCAAGGCAGGAGGAACCCCATCTCCTGGCAGGGTGGTGACTGGGGAACAGCAAAGGAAACTGAGTTTTAAGTATTTTCTACAGCGTTTGCTCAGCGCACAATGAACAAACTCTCATCTCGCTCCAGCCCCATCCCCAGCTCTGCCCATGCAGGGTCAGAGCCAGGCAGGGCTGGAGGAGCCGCAGGAGGGATGGAGCAGCTGCCCGGTACCGTGGTGGCTGCGGCCACCTCACTTTGCTTTCTCTCTGTTCCTCTTTTCCTCCCCATCAAGTGGGGAGAGCATTCACCCACCTCCCCAGGCAGGGCAGCAGCTAATGAGCATTTGTAAAGCACTGCCAGCTCCTTAGGTAGCAGCTGCTGGCACAGGGCAATAATGATTAAATTTATGCTAAGTGTCCCGAGGCGAGAGGCGCATGAAATACACTTGATACATAACTCTTGCATTTTACTATATTAATCATCGCCAAACAGCTTCACTCTCTCTGGGCCCAATTCCAGTCTCAGTTACACCCGCACAAAGCTGGAGGGACTCCAGAGAAGCCGGAGCTGCTTTGGTTTTACATCGGTGCCAGGTTCAGACCTTGGGTTCTCCTTGCTCTTTACCAGACGAGGAACACCCCCAGCTCCTTGCACCTGCCATGAAAGGACCTTCCCAAGGTGGCAAATGCCTTATCCCAGCTTCATCGAGCGCAGGGCTCGGGGCACTGGAGGTGTGCAGGCACGCCGGGGAGATAGGCAAGGAGCTGGGAAGAAATCCTTCTGCAGCTCTTCTGAGAGCTGCTGGACCTTATCAGATCCAGCCCGACAGCCCAGCCGAGTCAAGCTCAGGTCTCGGTGGCTCTGAAGAAGAAAAACGACGCATTTGAAAGATGAAAAGTGCAGCTTCCTCTTGCTGGCACCCCCATTCCCTGCCCCTTGCAGCTGTGGAGCCGGAGCTTGGTGTCAGTTTATAGCAAAGTCACAGAAAGTGCCCAGATTTCCCCCTCTTTCAAGCTGCTCTGTGCTATCTTCTGGTCTCCTTTGCTCTCCTCGTCCTGCCGGACTGTCTGCAGAGGCACCGGGCGCGAGCAGAGCACCGGCTCCAGAGGGATCTCGCGCTCCCAGCTCAGCTCCCTGCCATGGCACCGCTCCACGGGTACCACAACGGCAAATCCCACCCAGCTTCTGCTTCTGAGGGGCTTTGTCCCTCCTCTGGGAGCTCCACATGGGGGTGAAACCCCCACCACCCCCCCAAACCCTGCAATCCCCCTGCTCCCCGATGTGTGATGCTCCGAACAGAAACGTAGTTGACACCGGAGAGTAGAGCTGGGTGAGGGCGAGCTCCCAGCAGAAAGCAAACCCCAGCAATGTCCTGAAAATGTATTTCCCCTGCTGTACGAAGTAAACCAAGGAAACCTCGAATCTGCACTAGAAATGATCTCTTCTAATCTCTGTGCATCCCTGGACCCCAGGACCTCAGCCTTATCTGAGGGCCTTTGGAGCATCTGTCACTCAGCACTTGTCCCCAGGGGGAAGCATGTGCACTGAGGTGTCTCGTTTTGGTCCACGTTTGGTTGTTTCAGCATACGTTTGAGCACAGAAGAATTAAAATCAGTTTACGTTGTACCTTCAGGCAGTTTTCTCAAGCAGAGCTTAGCAGAGAAGCCAGAAAGACTTAAAAGACCATCTTCCACATAAATTTAATGGGAAATAAATTCTCTGCCTCTGTCTCAGCTGAAACCCCATCCTGCAGTTGCATCCTTCGTGTGACTGAGAAAACCCTACAAAATAGTGATCTCTGATGGGAATGTTTTTAAAGGTGGTTCTGCCACACAACTTGACTGAGGGCTGCATGTGGCTGCATCAAGCTGCACTTGGTTGCCCTGGTCCCCAGGCTGCTGAAGGTGAGCACAGCCCAGTGGGGATTTAAGCCTCAAGTAAGCAGCAGTGCTGCACCTACACCCTCTGGAAAGGGCTGGTTTGTGGGGAGACCCGGCAGTTACCAACAAAACCTCCCCAAAACCATCCTGAGACAAAGAAAGTAGAAAGCTTGCAGCAAGTGTAAGCCACGGCAGACACGGGGACTCATTTAGGAGTGAAAACCCAGACGAGAGCTGTGGTGGGATCAAGACCATTTCAGCTCTCCTAGACCCTCTCCAGGTTGTATCTCACCCCATCTCCATGGGTGGGACCTGGCAGCAATAAACTGCATGAAACAAGG
>JAVHNF010006284.1:0-12306 GCA_034783455.1 Micropsitta finschii | reverse complement strand
TTGCCCCCCCCCCCCCCCCATACATTTGGAGGGAGAAAGAGAACACAAAGGGAAAGGTGTAGGGTGGATTTTGTTCTATTTACCCCCCTCCCCAAATGATGCTGTTCAGTTCAAAGACTATGGATTTAATCTAGGGAACTGCCTTCTATACGAACAAATATGTCAATGTGTAAAGACCTCAAAACAGCTTAGTTTACCCTCTCACATTTTCAATACTTACATGCAGTGAGCTGCAAGATGGTTCTTAATTATACACTCAAAGTATTTATGCTCTATCAGGGTTTATCTAATTCTATGAAGAAAACACTTCAAAAATAGTGAAGAATCTACAGGAACTTGTTAAAATTGTTTTGAATGCTAGCAGGTTTTGTCAAACATTATAAATGGATATCTGCACTTCATCTGCTTTTCTGTAGCAATATTTTGCCTGTACATTGTGAATACAGTGAAGGATTTTGTTCTTAAACAGAAAAGCACTTTCTCCAGACTACTGAATTAAGTGCCAAGTCCTTCTCCTTCTCATGTTACCACTGACACATACTCAGTTTTAACATCACAGGTGTCTGTGCTCAGAAAAGGAGGATTGAAATATTGAAATATGATGTGAAATTGGACAGACTGTTTTTGGGGGGGGTTGTTTTGGTTGGTTTTTTTGTTGTTGTTGGGTTTTTTTTTTTGGTTTTTTTTTTGGGGGGGCGGCTGTGTGTGAGAGGTTTGCTTTTATGGGAAGTGCCATGCTACTTCTGTAGGTTACAAATAATTATTGTGTCAGTTGTGTGTCTCATCTACAAATGTTAGTTCCCCCCATGCAGGTTGTTGCCCTGCAGCAAGGCATGGAGCCATAGCCGAGTCAGAGCACCCTCATCAGTAAGCATTCCTCCAGCTGTCAGCCTGAGGGATCTTGAGGTTTCCAGATTCTTGAGAAAGTTGCTGTAGGCCCATCACTTCTGGGGTGGGTTTTTGGTTTTGTTTATTTGTTGGATCTAAATCTTTGCTTTGGTAGATTGCCAAGAAAGCTGGTTTGCAGAGAATTTGGTGTTTATACTTTAAGACATATTTTAATACTAACTGAATCATAACATAAAGACTATAAGTGAAATAAATTCCTTACTGTAGCTGAAATAGTTTTGGTTTGGTTTTTTTGTTTTTTGTTTTTTTTTTTTTTTTTTTTTAATGAACCTTATCTGTTTCCCCCTCTGAAAACCATGATTCTCAGATTGTATTTGTATATTTGTCAGCTCCCTGAGTGTAAAGGTTATCTTTACTCAAGGTAGATTATCTATTGCTTTCAAACTTGTACAGTTCTCTTATACCTGAGGCCAGAATTACTTATATCAGTACATTGGCATATATCTTCTCTGTGTTTGCATGAAACTTGTTTATCTTCTAATGTCTCCACCTGTAATGCTTTTTAAGATATAACCATTTTCTACTGTAAACTAAACCAGGCATTATATTTCCAGCAATACAAAATGTCCCTGGTGGCAAAATACTGTAAAAGTGTATTCCATCACAAAACATAATTTCAGATTTTTGTAGTAAGTAATGTTGGCCTGTTCAAATTTGTAGTGTTTCTTGGTGATGTGCCGAACAATAATTTTTTTTCAGGTGTTTTTAATTATGAAATTTTAGAAGTGATGCATGCTGAAGTGCTCTTCATGCTCTTGAATATTTTTATTCTACTTTATATGCTTTAGAAGAATTATAGGTATTTTCTTTTGAGATCATTGAACTGGGAAAAAAGCAGGAAAAGGAAGGCTTCTAACAAGTATTTAGTTTTAAACCAGGAACAATAAGTTATCTTCAGTGCTGTCTGCATTTTGTCGAATAGTCAATAACCCTATCTTTCTTCCATGTACGACCTTACGAATTCTTTGCCTCTTCTGTCTGTAATCCTTGAACCATTTCTGGTATTTCCATACTCATGCTAAGAGGATTTGCTGTATTAAGTAAGTGTGATTTTTGTGTTGTCATTTTCAGTAGAAGCAAAGAAAGGATACTTGTTACAATCATGGTTTACCATTTCTTTTGCTCGAGACTTTCTAAAATGTTGTGTCCATAAAACCCCTGTTGGTTCAGTGATGGTTCTGTACCTGGTGACAAATGAACTAGCAGAGGTTGATGCAGCCTCTGCTTTCTCGGCATAGTTGGTGAATCTTCCACATGTTCACTTGCTGCTTGCCATTTCCTTTCATATATTGAATTAATGGTACCGAGAGACAGTTATGACCAAAAAACAATGGGGAAACAGAAATAGTATCTCTTGTTGGACATCTGATAAGTGTAATGCAATGGTGGATGCCAGATGCTGGGTGGAAGAGCATCCATAGACATTGCAATACAGTGTCTGTCCATGTGGCCTCAGTTATGGAATACATTTATGAATGTGTATCTTGTGAGTTTGTCACAAGTGCACTTTGGTTGGTAAATGGTAAAGCTCAAGAATTTTTCATTTAAGCCTGACCCCTGATAACTGCTTATTACAGTCTTTCAGATAACTTTCAGATAGACAAGATAAAAATCTGGAATGATTTTTAGAAGTTTGTGTTTGGGGGTATGCTGAAACGGGAATTCAAATGTAGGTGAAGTCAGCAATTTTTGGAAGTAAAGCCAATAATTTTGCTTTATTTAATATATATATTATATTTTTTTAGTATAAGAGGCTACTCATAATAGGTGCTTGATGCTAAAATATGTATTTTTCTTTACCTCCTCTGAAGTAAGAATCCAGTTTGATTTGTTTTTCAGAGATGAAAACTTTTTATTTTGTGTTTTACAATTCAGCCGCTTGTTATGGCAATGTTTAATGGTGAGCAGAGTTTAGTATATCATGCAAAAGTTATGGTCAGATTGGACATTTAATTCATTTTAAAGATGATGCAAAGTTTTCCCAAGAAATAGCAGTAGACTTAATGCTCCTGCTCTTTATTTGTGTTTTGGGATGCTCCGGTTTGGATTTTATAAATTTTAAAATGGATTATGTGCACTTAAGTGGAAGCATAAGATTTCTAAACAGCAGTCTTGCACTTGTGTAACTGATTGAAATGATGAGTATGAAGGTATTTACGTGAAGTTTTTTTCATAATGAGAAGGGAATGAGTTATATGGGGAGAGATAGCAATGATCCTGCTCATAAAGACTGGGCTCATGAGAATAATTTCATTAAATACTCCAGTAGATCAGTAAATCCTTCAGCTGCCTTTTTCAGTACAGTTATATAGTTTACATTCTTCTGGGAGGAATTCAAGTCCTGTTTCTTGCCTCCTCCCTCTAACTTGACATTTTGCTAAATCAATTTATTGCATGGCAGAGCCTGCAAACAATGCCTTCCAAAGCATTAAAGATCTATTCAGGGAAGACCTTTTGTGTTTATATTCTAAATAGTCTATCAACTGATCATTTGGTTGGAGTGTGGCTTGTCCCTTTTAATCTCTTCCAAATTGATTGCAGTGACAAGCCCAGCTTCCTGATCTTATCTGAAGTGCTATTTCCTTTCCCTAAGAATTATTTTCTATGCTCTGGTTTCTATTTTTCTTAATGATAGAGTGACCTCACTTGGGCCCACCTGGTTAGTACAATGGCAGTTCTCCATAACTTTTGGTAATCAAATTATTATCAGAGGCCTTCTGTGTAAGTGATCCACAAAGAGAGAAAAAAAAAAAAAAAAAAAAAATCCTTTAATAAGGACCCATATCTAAGAAACAGGAAAGAGAAAGGAAAGGGAGAAATGAATATTAAATGGTGACAGTTGAAACAGATAGAATCAGGCTTTGGGGTTTTGGTGAAAAATGAGGCAAGATGTGATGAATTCAGCAAATTGTGTTGGGAAACTTTTCTACTCTTGTAATCCTTCAGCCATATTAAGCAGGTTAATTATCTCTCCCTCCCTTCCCTACCCAAGCTAGTGGCATTTCAAAAGAGTTTTCAGTGGAGATAGAAATCAGGTAACTATCGCTCAAAACAATATTAGAAAGCTGTGAGTAAATATAACAGGTAATTAAATGGTGCACAAAACTTCTTCATATCACAGACTGTAGCTAAACATATCATTTTTTTTTAGTGAGAATTTACCTGTCTAATATTCTAGTAAAGACAACAAAATATAGCATTTCAATCATTTGTGCTTGACAGTTTCCTCACCTGCCAAATACCTGGTTTAGGAATATGAAATTATATGCAGTCTTCACAATATTGCACTTGATAGTTAGAAATTAAATAGGCTGATGCTGGAGTTAACACCAGCAATTCTTTATTGTTTTATTCATCACTGTAAACTGGTTCACAAAGATTAAAAAAAAAAAAAAAAAAAAAAAGAAAAAAAAGTATTTCACTTTATGAAGATAAGGACAAATTGATAATTGTAGCAAATAAGTCAGGTTGTCCTTTGCTCTCAAGGAGGTAACCTACTGTTTCACTCCTCTAAGGACTTACTTAATAAGATGAACAAAATCTCCGGAAAAAAAAAAAAATCAATTAAAATTGAGAAAAGTCCCTTAGGATAAAGTTAGTTTGGCACTCCATGCGTTTTTCAATCACTCCTTAAGTCTCTTCTAAATTATACATACTTAGTGCATGTTCCTAAGTATTACTCTTTTTGGTTAAAAGGCAGTTTCACTAGTGAATACTGAAAACAGATGCTGAATCAGTGAGGGCTGCTAGATAAAAGAGGGGTTAGGAATTAAAATATCTAAATATCTGATAGATGCAGAAAACACAATTGGAAACAAAGCACATATTCCTAGGATTACAAACATCAAAAGTCACTAGAAGCTGCTAATATAAAGAAATTCATATATTGAACCATTCACTTACCAAGTCTTTCTAACCAGGGCCCTTTAGGGCCTTTACCACGCAGTGTATCAGGAGGTGGGGCAGAGAGGTTATCCATTCAGTCCACAAACTACAAAAAGCTTTCCCAATCTGCAGTCCTGAATAGCTACCAATGAATACCAATTTAGAAGAACAATCAAGTAACAAAACAGGAAAGACAGGAATCATTTCTCTTAAGCGCCCTTCACCCTATTTGCAGTTAATTTAAATTTACTAAAAAAAGAAACCAAAGCAAACAAAAAAACCTGTTCTTGCTCTTTCCTATGCAAAACAGTAACAATAGTACAACATATATATTTTTTTGAGAAAAAAAAAATCAACTGCTGCATTGATACTGCAAGTGTGTACTTTTGTATTAAAGCACTTGTCACTAAATCCTGAATGTGCCTCAACAGTATGGCACAACATTATTTGGCAAATTATATTGTGCTCATTTGAAATTTCCCACCCTGTGTGCTCTGGATTAAAAAATAAACAAATCCTGCATGCATTATTCCTTAGACCTCAAAACTTGTCTGCATGCTGTTATGTAGGATGCTGTATTTCACTGTACTTATGACTAACAACTTCAGTGATGGAGAAATGACCTTTATACACCACAATGCCTTAAAAGCATTTCAATCGAAGGGGCAATACAGACACAATTATACTTCAGGTCAGAAGAAAATACAAGTGCCTATCCAGCAAAGTTACTGGGAAAAGAGTATGACTTTTCAGCACATTTCATATTTTGGACAAAACCTGTGTACAGACATGTAAGGAAGGATTAAGTTGCCTGAACTGTAAAGTTTTACTAGTCCCCATGGGATACCATCATGGCTTCTGAGAAAACCTACTGAAAGTCACTTGTCATATCTGCCAGCCCTTAAAGGTGTCACCGGATGTTCACACACAGAGCACTTCAGGTGGCACCAGATGTACATATTCAGGCAATTACATTGGGACCAACTTAAGGGAAGATTATATGCCTCTAACTTAAGGCATCTAGTAGTGTCTAAATCTGAACAAGTGAGACTCTTTCAACAGCCAAAGGAACAAAAAATGGCACTCCTAGAAAACAATTAATCTTGTCTATATTATACCATACTTTAAGAACAGATTAATGGCTTTTCTGAAGGTGCCATCCCTCTCTGCCTTCATTATAAAGGGGGTGTAGCTCCAATATAACAAAAAAATTAAAAATAAAAAAATATACACATATCTGAGGCAAAGGACTGAAATTCACCATCAGTCATGCTGCCTTAAAAATGTATCAAGCTGCTTCATATCACCTGTATGTTAAGAAAGAGTGTTTAAAACCAGATATCTAGAAAGCTGTTGTCTATGCTCCTACTGTTGTTGAAGGAGATGTAGTCAAAGCAGTCAAAGAAGTCTAGAAAGCTATTCAGTGGAGCAAATGTAGGTGTCTACTCTACAATAATGAGTCTTCCTTTGACTGTCTTGACTAATCTGACATTGACTAAATGTAGGTGTCTGAATCCAGAGTTGAATTCTTCCCTATGAGCTTGATCAGCTGTCTGAATATGGAAGCCTAGTGCCATCCCATGCTCTGCAGTATCCAAGACATGCAGACTTGACAAAGGACCTGAGAAAGGCTTGCACTCCTCTGAATGGCAGCTGTTAAACAGAGAAGATCCCTAGGGCCTTTCAAATGCATCTAGATGCCTGTGTTTATGCAATTGAATCATGTCCTACAACTCCAAACAGCAAGTTAATTTGGAGTAGCTAATGCATTAAAAAGGTATGTTAGCTTACTTGAAAGTTATTTTTCCATGTGCAAGTCTTTTACCTTGTTGGCCTGAAACCAGTGACTAGAAGATCTTCCCTTGTCAACCTAAAAACCATTATTCCTTCAGATACTTAACCCTGGATTTCTACTGTATCATATAACAACCTTAGTCATAAATTTTTACCTGTGCCCCTAAAGTAACCTTTTTATTTGGACAAATATACACACATTTTTAAAATGAATGATGGTGAATGTGTCTTTCAATAGCTAAAAGAAGTGAAGAAAAAGAGACTCCGTAAGTTTTTTTCATAAAATATTATGTTCTTTGGCTACAGCACATTTAATGCTTTCTCTATCATTATCACAAAGGTTTAAAATATTAGGAGCTGTTAAGATTTTCACACTGTCTCCACCTGATGACAGCCAGCCCATAATGATAAACATCAATGTGATAGTAACCACAAATTTGTTATTACTCTGAAGGTGAAGAATAAGAAAGCACGTCATAAAAATTTGTTCTGCACACCTTCTGTGATATTTTAGACATTTAAGCTGTTGTTACATGTCATTACTCTGTCAGTAACAGATCAACTGTAAGAGGTTTTCCATATATTCCCCCATCATTCCTTCCCTTCACCTCCAGTTCTCACTCATCTAAAGGTTCTTGTCTCTTGCTATAAATCATGCTAGTTCAGCTGTTTGGCTGGCCATGTTCCAAAATGCATGAAATGAAAGGGAAAAAAATGAAAACTCTAGAAGTCTAAGAAGTGTTGTTTTGCTTTTGGATCTGTTTTTTTCATTGGTGTTGGTTTCCTTTTTTAAACACAATTATTTCACTGAATCAATTTAGAAAACTAAAGAAAGAACTGAATCAATGCAACTCACAGAACAGAGCTATTGGCAGGAATACAGACGGGAACCTCCTAAATACCTGCTATATGAACAGTTAACATGGAGCCACTGCCCTAATTCACAACCAAAATGTTTTTAATAAAAACAAACAAACAAAAAAAAAAGCCCACTGTAGTTTTGGATGGATAAATACTTGCTAGAAAGTAACAGGCAAAAAGAGGAAAACTACGAATTATGTGCTGAGAGAGTACAGTGAAGAAGTTTTGCAAGCTCCAGAGACTAGTGGTCCTACTGAATACAAAACAGCTGACACAGGACACCAAGAGCCTCCTGTTTCTGCCCAGACCATTAGCATATGCTGGCATCAACAATGAGGTCTTGCAATTCCAGGAGGATGGGCTACTATACGCAAAGACTGCAGGATTCATAAACCTGATGAAACACGTGATTGAGAGATTTTCTCAGCCACCGAAGCATCAGTATCATCTTCCACTTGCAAGTACACAGTTTGAGTTGGCCTCCCAGCTGTCATTCCAACCCTGTAGTGGTGAACAATTAAGGATAGGCAGGTGTTTTCTACTAATACTAGGCAGGTGTTTTCTACTAATACTAACAGCTTCATTCAGCAGCTAGTAACAGCTTAAGGGGTAAAGAAATATTCTAAGAAATAATGGTCATGATCAGTGTCTTCTCCTGACTTCATTCCCTATAAGGGAAAAGCAAAGACTGCTGGAAAAATAAAAGATTGTGCTAAATGTGAGATACAAAATTAGAGTGCTTCTGGAGATACCAACTTCTGACATACATCGTATTTGGAAGTCTCAAAACCTCCTACATTCTGGAAGGATCTTTAATACATTTCACATGTCTTGAAACAGCTGGCTTCATCACATGATCCTATCGCACCTCAATATGTTGGTTAGGGTTACACTGAAACACTGCCATTATTTAAATGGGAAGTGGTCACCATTAGTTAGTCTTCTTGGAAGTTGAGTCTTACAAGCCTAGCTTAGTTGATTTTCACCAACTAGTATATTCCCATGCCAAAGACTTATTACCAGATACTTTTCATTTCTGAATCTGGATAGCCAAAGTTGTTATACATTCATTAGACCTAAAAGACTATGTTCAGGATCGGTGTTCTACTAACTCTTTTATTATTTTTTTAGCTACATAAAACTGTTCAAAACTGTGTATGTGCTTCTGTGGCGGCTTAAGTGCTTGCCCATTGAGGCCACCAATTCAGTGTTGTCTTCTCCTGCCCCCAAGTCTTGCACTGCCACCCCTTCCTCCACGCTGGTCCTACAGTTCGTGCCATGTAGTGAGACACTCTGGATGACCGGTCTGACTGGATACCAATGCTTCCAAAAAGGAGAAAAAAAAAAAGAAAATTAAAAAAAGGAGAAAAAAAGATTAATTTTCAGCTGGTCTGAGCAGGGAAACAACCTGCTTACCATACTCCTGTTTAATTAGAACACTGTTGTTCAGGGACAGCGGAGAGTTCTTAACCTTGTCTAGCAGAAATGTGTTGCAGCCTGTCTTGATCTACATAAAATGAAAATGTGGTTATATCAGAGCATTCATCTCACTTTTAATTTAGCTTGCATAGGTGAGAATATTAGTGAAGACACTGCTGCACTGCCTTCATCAGGAACTGGCAACTGTAATGCTTGGTACAGGCTTTTAAAGGGACAATACTCTAGCTGCTAGACCACACTGCCAGGTCTTCACTGCTCCTGTCACACACGCTGGCAACTGCTACAGTCACGCTTGCCTTCTGCTGTGAAAACATACCCTAATAGTGGCTAATGTTTCCCTGGGTGCTAGCACTAATTCTTGCTCCACGATTCCTGTGCCCCCTATGCACATTCTTCTTGTGATACTGTAAGCACAAAATACAGAAGACTAAGTTTCAAAAGGACCACAAACTTTAGTGTCTTTGTGGACTGGTGAAGCAGACTTGTCCTGCATCTAATTTGCTTCTCCCATTATCATCTTTGGGGGACTGGCGCTTCAAGTTAATTATAAGACCCTAACTTCAGAGTTTAAAAAAAACATCCCTCAAAACACAAAAGTTCTTCCCTGTTGTTTTGCGTTTTGTTTGTTTGGGGTTTTTTTTTGTTTGTTGGTTTGTGGTTTTTTTTTTGAAACTGCATGTAAAGCTGGGCCAATGAACTTTGAAGTTTGGCTTGGTTTTTACCCAAAACCATAAGGTTTTAAGAATCTTGCCTTCCACATACTTATAGGAAAAAGAATACAGCACAATCTGTAACCCTTTATTATGGCCCTCAGATTCTGAGTGCTTTTATTCAAACAAATGTGCCCATCTCAAGCCTGAACCTGAACTACAGCTCTTCTATAAACCCCACCAAGAACCTCAGTCCAGCATTCCTCCAAAGTGCACAACTGCTTCTAATAACTATTAACTCTGCTGGAATACTCAGTAAGTGAACCAGTAACAATTATGTTCTGTTGTGGATAAGACCTGTACTACAGGAGCTGAAACAGCCACCTGGACTGAGGACCCTAGTTTCCTACAAGGTTTGCTGCTATTAATCACCAGATATGCTATCGGAAAGAAAACAGCACTGCAACTCAAGTTAGTGATGAGCAAATATTAAGCAAATTGAGTTTACTTATTCCAGAATAAGTGAACAATCCAGCTTTATATTCCACAAAGAGTGTGGAATGAGAGAGATTATTTCCTGCTCACACAACACCAGGTAGGACCTACACAAAACCTAAGCTCTCCATTTGAAAACTGCCACCTTTATGGGAGCAATTACTCAGGTCAGACTCTACATACTGATGAATGGACAGTCTCTCTCCAATGACAGCAACAATGGACAAAAATTCAGAGATGCAAATCTTAGTATTTTACTGCTGTAATCATTTTGCTGTTCCTACAGCTCACAAGTGCCATAAGACCCTTCACTGTCCTTAAGAAAAGCCATCATCTCAAAATATAACAAATACCAGTAAGAAGCTATATAAACAGAACACAAACTTAATATAAATTCTAATTCTATGCTCCATTATAAAATAATAACAAATAGAATCTTGATATCTTTTAACAGTGTCCTTATAAATATGTCTGAATGGCATAAGCATTTTGCTTAGCCTATGTCTGTTTTTTCCTGCAATTTGTTTACCGCCTGTATCTGATCTGTCATTTGAGAATGTCATGCATTGGTCAGATGTTTTCATACCTTTTTCCTGCTAATTTCAGAAAATGTTCTTTTAGTGGACTGTTCCTAGAGCTTGATTCAACAATCTCAATTAATTGTTGGATTACTCTAACTGTAGTCAATAGTCCTTAATCATATGTTTTCTCTCACACTGTTCAACATTTAATAGACCTATTTACTAGCAGGCTAAAGATTAAAAGCTCCCTCCCTCCACTCCCCACCCCCTTTTTTGTTTTTCCTTTTGAACACTAGTGCTTAAATGCTGCCTGATCCTGAAAAGTCTCAAGATATTGTACTTTAGAGCATGAGTGAACTATAGTTAAAGAATCAGACCTGGAATGTCTGGTACTGCCTGCATTTAATGTGCCTATCTCAAATCACTTCCTTTTTTATTCTGGAAACAGGAACCACTCTTGAAACAGATTTCATTAAAAGTCCAATTCTTATCATTATTCATGTCATTGGATCCAGACTTTTTCTAAGAATAGAAATCCACGAAGCCCCTTCACATCTTAAAAGCACCCTGCCTGAATAAATACTGACTCTTAAACAACAGTTTCATTCCAAAAAATAACTTGAAGAATATAATTTCTTACCAAGCCGACCTGTTTTGGAGGAGCATTAAGGCAAATGTCTGCTCACTTCAGAGTTCAGCTTTTGCCACTCTTTACTGCTGTTAAACCAGCAAAACTAACACGACTTCACTCATTCTGCAGGAGTCTCACCACCCCTGTTCCTGCAGCAACACTGTTGTTGCTAATGAAGTTCTCTTTGCCCCGCCAAAATTTTTATGCTTTACATCTATACAGTCCCACCACACAAGACCACCGTTTACCAAAAGCAATTAGGCTGTGCAAGTATAAACAAGCGCAAAATACACGTTACGATGAGCATCTGAAAGAAAAAAGGAGTGCAAAGGGAAAAAGAAAAAAAAAAAGGCAGTGAAAGATTTAATGAGCTCAAGCTATTTAACTTATCAAAGAGAAGGAGTGAAGATCTGAAAGTACCTACCCAGGAAACAAAATTTCAATAATGTAAGCAGTTGATAAGCATGTAATAAGCATATGTAGAAGGGAAAAAAAAAAAAAACACAAAACCAAACAAAAACAACCAATAAACCAAACAAAAACCAAAACATGCAACACAAGTTAGACACTAAAGAAATTTAAGAGTGAGAAATGAAGAATCCCTATTACCTTAAATTTGAGAAAACTTGATTATTCTTCTGACATACTTCAAACTATTATTTAATCTAACACAAAAATCCAAACCCTCTATTACACAAGTCATCTATTTAACTTTTTTTTTTTTCTTTTCCTAGCATTACGGGTATAAGGTGCCTCAATCTGTCTTTCCTGACTTTGCTTGTTCACTCACAAGTAACAGTGAGTCCTCGATGCTTTTCACGCATGCAGAACATCCAGTGCCCTGTTTGCAATTTCATCTTTAAAGTCATTCCACCAGTTTCTTAAGAGGAACCCTACCTCCAGAGAAACAGCTCTAATTAGAAAATTCCCTGAGCAACAGACCCAAGCTAGCTTCAGAAAGTTAGTGAAAAAGAGTCACGCTGATATACTGTTATCTATGATGAAATGCATACACAGAAACAAAATAAGAAAACTGAACTAATGGGGGTTTGTATGCAGAAACAGTTTATGGAAGTATTTGGAAAGTGGTACAGAATAAAGAACAGCACAAAGCAGTATG
>JAVHNF010006249.1:94597-110161 GCA_034783455.1 Micropsitta finschii | reverse complement strand
TGGTAATGAGTTTAATGAGCAGACCTGAACTGGGTAATCCTACCCGACTCTGTCTGAATTGCTATTTAATGAGTTGTGTGGTAGCAGGGAGGTCGATGCTGCTCTGTATAGGAAAGATGCTTCCCTCTTGGGGCTTTTAAATCCATTAAAGGAATTGTGAGAGAAAATAAGAGAGGAGAAATGACTTCTTTCTCTTCCTGTTACCATGGTAATGAGTTTAATGAGCAGACCTGAACTGGGTAATCCTACCCGACTCTGTCTGAATTGCTATTTAATGAGTTGTAAAATAAGCTGGTAGTGATGCGACTCTCTTGTTCACAGAGTAGGTGGGTGTACCAGTGTTAGCACTGCCATCCACTGCAGCTCCAGACTGGAAGCCGCCTTTTCCCCTGGCTGTTGACAGCACTGTCTTTTGCTCCATGTTTTCAGAAGATCAACAGATATGTGGGACCCAACCTGTGGAGTAAAGCAACAAGAATAGCTTCTGTTCAATCACAAGCAGTAATATCTAATTGCTTCCCTCTTGCTAATGGCTTTGTCTTCTGTCCCAAATGTGCATTACCCCTTCCTAAAGGTGGTATAGTTCAAAGAATGCACCAACCAAAATACTTTATCTTTTGTATGCAAACAGAGCTGAAACAGAAAGGCATAGAAAGGCTTTTCTGAGCTACCTGCTGCTTGTGCAGCTGGCTTTATTTGCTTTCTTCGTTTAAATATTGCAAAGCAGTGATCAGGAATTGATATCAAACATATGATATTGCTTGTTGCTCTTAAGAAAGCTTTCTAATTGAAAGTAAAGATGAATAATTGGAACACAGAAGTCTATTTTTAAGTGCCCAGAGACTGCCAATGAAGTAATGCAAAGTGTGCTTTTCTCTTCTAGTGTCTTACATATGTGCTGTGTATTAAAATGCTTATTGGATTAAAAGTTGTTACAGAGGGCTATTAGATAACAGCAAAGGAAGAATTAAATTAAGATATAAAAGAGGGGGTAATGTGAGTGCATTCAGAATTAATGTGGCCGGGAGATACAGGGAAGCTGTTCCAGGTAGTAAGAAAAGACTGCCCCACTGTCTGCATGGGGGATTTGTATATGAAGAGACAAAAAAAAGGCTGCTGATGGAAAGAAAGATACAATAAATAACAAAAATCTGCATGGTTTTAGTGGGAAGAGTGTTAATTCTGAGCTTAGACTGAGTATGAAATCAGAGGAGCTGTTTTACTAGTAGGGCTAACTAACTAGTAGTAACTAACCTTACTGTAGTTACTGGAGAGTGCCAGAAAGCAAGAAAGTCAGGACTGTTTGTAAAGATTTTGTTTTTGCCTTCCACCAACCCACTGATTCCTTACTATCCTTTTAGTTTATTTTAAATTTTGTTGTTGTTGGTTTCTGTTATGTTTTATGGGTGCCTGCTGTATCAGAATAATTTGCAGGTTCAGTGTCCCTTGCATAGAGAGGGCTGAGGTTTGTTTAAGTGTGGTGCTTTGAATCTAGGACTGCATGTTTCAGTACCAGGAATTATATTAGTCAAATGCCCCAGCATTCAGAGGTTTGCATACAATTTGTTAGGCATGCAGTTGACAGCAACACTTGCTGTAACTTTTCACAAAGCATATGAGATTGCTAAGATTGCTTTTAGCTGTCAGGCCAGTCAAGTTCTTTAAGCCTCACATGCTTTATTAGTTATGTCCTTTAAAAAAAAACACATTAAAACTTGATAGATTCTATGTGATCACAAGTGCATGATAAAAATACATCCATAAAAGTAGTAGGGGATAGAACTAATGCTGTAGAATGTGAAGTGGCCATGTGGAGAGAGCTTTTTGGAGCATCATGAAGCTTTGTGTGCATCCTGGCAGTGGCGCGTCCTGCTCCCCTGCCCTGGGTCTCTTTCATCTCCCCTGCGCCCTGATGTCTGTTGGTATTGTATGAGCTTGTCAAATGTTGGGCTTGCTTTGAACACTGTAAAGCTGATACCTCCTGCTTGCTTCCTGTTTGAGAGATTCATACTCAGTTAAGAAACGAATAACAATACCTTCGGTTCGTTCTTCCCCCTCCCTCCCGCCACCCTCTTCATTTTGAAATCCTTTAGCTTTTGTCTGTCGTATGTGTGCCTAAGAAACATGAGTTAAGACTTCAGACACTCTAAATTAATGCACAGGAAAGAGAATACGTACATGCACAGGCCAGGAGAATAGGACATCCTGTGTCAGATCTGGTCACTGCTAGCTCCTAGGGACACTGGGATGCTCTGCCATGATGGGCATGTCCTCGTTCTTGCTGTATTGCAACTCGTCCATCTGTAACAGGAGGGTGCTTTCTCTCCAGGTCTGTTATTTTAGGGCTTAGTTAATGTTATATGGCTCCGACAAAAAAAAAAAAAAAATGTGTATATATATTTTTTTATGGTTGTTTTTTTTTTAATAACTTTTTATGTACAACTTAAAACCTCCTGATAATCAGCCAAACCCCTCAGAATACATCAAACCATCACTGCTAAAAATAGAATAGCTGTCTAATTAGGGCAAAGTTTATCCCCATGGATTTCTACAAGCTATCTTTAATTTCCAATGTGGTTGTTGGGCTTGCATCAGAAATTACTTAATTTGATGGTTTTGTTGTGTGTAGCATTCATAAATATTCCTTTATTTCACTACATTGTGCATATTACAGCTTTTCTTCTATCCAGGGTATCTTTAAATTGTACATAAGGACTGATACAATTTCTTATGTAGCATATTCATAAGGATTCCCTTAATACCAGAGTAGGACTGACATGATGATACTTTGTGATTCCAAATCCCCTGAGTTCCCATTAGGTATATTCTGTATGCTTTTTAAACTCATACACATAATAAGTCATCAGTATCATTGCTGTTCTCAGGGCTTGGGAGGATATATGCTTGTCTAATAAGAGCACTAATATTTTCTCTGGGATTTTTCTGTTTGTTGTTTTAGGGTTTTTTTCTTTCCTGTAATCCCTGCATTAGTCACAGGTTTTGGAGTCTGTCAAGCTCTTAACAATCTTTTTTCTTTAGACCAAATGTTGTTTCCAGTTTAATGTAATCAATTTTCTCCCTAATTATTCAAGCTCTCCCTAATAGAGCCTGGCTGTAAAGAGTTGGTTTAGAAAAGATGAAATATGCTGATAAAGATGAATATGCATGTTTAACAGTCTGCTCAGAACACACATAAGTGCATTACTAATAGTTCCATTTTGAAAAGGCGTGAAAAGGACTAATAAGGCAATAAAATGTTATTTTAGGGAAATCGTTATATAAGTGATAGCCCAAGGCTGAGAAAAATGAATAGCCTCACTTTTGTGTATTTGAAAAAATAAAATGGTGCTATAGCTGCAGTAGAATAAGTGAAGTTGAATCAGAAGTTCTCTGGTAAAATTTTGGGTGAGATTTTAATTCTACCCAACTTAGAGAATTGCTCCAAATAGACATGGTGTAAGATAATAGCTTTTTTTAATAGGATATCTGGGGGAAGACTAGAACAGGGAGAGGCAATGTACACAATGGCTTTCTCACATGAGATGGTACCTTCTTGTCCTAGCTCTTTATGGTTTTGCATTTGCTAATAGTTGAAACCATAACCATCACCAAATCTTTTATTGTTACATGACCAAGGTCTTCCAGGCTTGAGGGAAAAACAGATTTATTCTTCAAGTAAAAGATTAATTTATGGGGACATTAATGCCTACCATATGGTAAATATACTTGTTCAACTGGATTTCAGCCTTGATCCCATTATTGTGCATCAGCCTTACTTCGTGAGCGTGCATTGGAAACATGGCTAATTGAGTATGTCTGTAGTCTAGAAGTGCATGGTAAGTGTCGTGGGGACTCCAAGCCAATATGTTATCCTGTGTTGTTTTGTTAAGTGTTTGGGTACGTCTGAGTCTGCTGAACATTGAATTTTGTCTGTGTCCTGACTTCTTGCTCCTCCCTTTGCACTGTATGTTACCTATTAATACAAGTTTAATGTGTAGATCTGTGCTTAAGTTTAATGTCAAGAAACATGCTTGCATTGAGATACAAAGACCATACTCATACATCTCCTGATATCCTTTTGAAATTTGATAACATGATTTTGAGTCATTGAAATAAAAAGCATAACAGAAATCCAGCTGTATTCTTGTCTAATAAAATATACCCTTCCTGTCTGCAGGAGAAGTAAATACAAGCCCCAGCGCACTCTTTTATCAATAGCTTGTTGATGCTTTGAAGTTTTATGCATTGCAGTTATAAGAGTTGACTCTTCCTGAGACCTTGATAATCACAGTGAGTCAAAAGGGTGAAACAGGAGGCACAGTGGCTAGACAAATGGGTTAAGGAGATGCTGTCCCATGTCCCACTAGGGAGGCATTAATGGAGTCTCCTTATGAACTGGTTCACTGACTGCACTTCCAGAGCTTCATCCCACCCAGGAGGACTGTCTAGACATTCATTTATTCTGGCGGATGCAAGAATATCAGCATGGTTGATGAGTGAGTTGAACTCATCTAGTGTTAATCACAGTTTGTCTTTCTCAGAGCCTGATGAGTAAATGTACTTGGGTTTGTATATTTGTATTTGCTTCAAGTGCTTGGTTGCCAATGTTCAGTTTATGCTGGTGAGTTTCTGTTGTATGTACAGATGAGCCAGCGGTGCTGACAGCTATCATCCATGCTGTTGGCATATTTTCCCCATTCCATCCATAGTTTTGCAGATACTTGAACTTGTAAAAAATACAAAATTGCAGGCAGGGCTTGTTTCATCCCTATTTACTAAACTTACCTGACATGTTTCATTCTAAGACTTGTTTTCATGTATTTGCAAGTTTGCTGAGATTTGATCATGCGAGATGTGTATAAAACACTGCAGAGTGAAAATCACTGCTCAGGTTGCTGTGCAAAGTAATGGGCTGTTAAACAACAAAACTCCAAATACCAAACAAGCTAGTTTCTTGCTAACTTTCTGCACTTTGCCAGCACTTTTGAGTCAGTGTTGCAGACAGTTTATGCTGGGTTGGTGCTTTGTGTTTTGTGTCTTTGAATGCTGATGCCACCCTGGTGCAGTGCCTGCAGGCAGCTGGTGTGTACTCCCTCTTCCCTGACTGAGGTTGCCAATGCAGACAGCAGCAGTGCCAAGGCAGCAAGAAATGCGTGTGTGTGTCAGGGAGAAAGAGGAGATGTGTGTCTGATCTGATGTTTTGTTGTTGTTAAACAGTGGGGGTTTTTCTGTCCAAAAGTTTATTGTAGATATAAACTAAACAGCAGATAAAGCCTTTTCTAAAATGGATAAATACTTGACACTGAATAGAGCAGCCAATATGATGAATAGTATGGCCTGTGACCAAAGCATTTGTAAAGAAAAGTTAAGGAAGCAGACTAAGAATTGGCCTTTGTTGTACTTTTCTTAGGGTTTCAATATCTTCCCTTTTTTAGGACCAAATATTATTCCATGTGATATTTTGGACAGTATATATTAAAAGGCAGACTTCAAAGTTGCTGAAGACACCAGTTTATGCAGGGTTCGTGTCTCTTTATGTGCTGTTTTTCTTGCTGTTCCAATCTGACTGTGCTGTTGCAGCCAATTCAAAAGCCCAGGAAGGTCAGGCTTCCTGGATCCCAGCAAAAAAAACAGTATAGGGGATGCAAGATTAGGGTTGACGTGGTTACCAGCATGGAACCTTGCTTAGTAGTGCAGTATTTGGGACAGGTGCCATGGACTAATGGCTTGCAGATGAGGTTGAAGAACTGAGAATACCTCAACTCTAATCCTGGCTTTTCCACTCTGTGGGCAGGTTACTAAATCCCTTTGAGACTATGTCTTAATCTTTAAATAGGAATAATAGATACTCTAGAGGCATTGTGAGGATTTATGTATTTATGCAGTACTGAGTGCAAAGTGATAACTGCATGTGCTTTGTAATCAGCATTAATTCAGTTGTCTACTCTGGAGATACCTTCTTTTGGTAGGATTCTGACTTTGAAAGGTAGTTTCCTTCCTAAAATCCAAGTACTAAAATCACGCCACGTTGCCTTTTTTCTTTTTTTTTTCTTTTTTTTTCTTTTTTTTTTCTTTTCTTTTTTTTTTTTGTCCTCTTAATTTGCATGTTTTTCCTGCTTTTGCATTCTAGAAGGTGGTAAATGTTCTTGTTCTTGGCAGATTCCTGCCAAGTTACAGTTTTCTAGCTGTCATGTCACAGCGATTACTGTAAGTTAGCTTTAAATAAGCCCTTGGATATGGCCATCTGTGTATGGCCGCAGTACCTGTTGTTCAGAGGGTGGTGAATAATCGGGGATAAGGCTTAAGAGAAGCAGCAGACTGGACTGGAAGCAGGAAGAGAGAAGCCTGAAAGCTGTGGCAGGTGACTGGGTTTCCCAGCTCCCAGCCTGTATTTTCCTACTTGGGGCTGGTGTTAGGGCAGGGGCAGAGCATCCAGCAGCTGGAGTGAACTGCTTAACCAGATGGTTGATTTTTTGTTTTCCTTCTTTCTTAAAGGGCTGACAGAATCCTATTTAAAACAGTTCCCCGGATAACCGAATAGCTTAGTTTGCCTAAGTGCAGAGGAGGAGAAAATCTTTTCCTTCAAGGCTTTTGAATGTGTCTGTTCAAGGGTTATGAGCAGGCCACTCCCTTCTGCTCCAAACTAGCCACTGGGGACAGCAGGGACATCTTTGAGAGGAGCATCTCACAATGATTGCCTATGTGCACTGCCTGCCCGCGGACCCGATGGTCAGGTGCCTCGGCAGGAGCAAGTGGCAGCCCAGCTGCAACGATGATGATGAGGAACTTATCCCGCTGTATTCCAGCAAAATGGGAAACAGTCACACCAAGCTGCCGGGGCGCCTCAAGAAAAAGTTACTGAGCAAAGATGACAACTGCTTCTGGCCAAGTAAGAAAATCAGTTCTTTTTTGTTAGTTGTTTTGGTCATTTAGCGTTGTGTTGTTATTGAGGAAGTAAGTAAGTAAAGCAGACTTATAAACAAGCAATATACTCCTATTTCTCTTACTGTTTTGGAGGATGAAGGCATTGGAAACAATCTTCTTATGAAGAGAATGTATTTCCACCTCAGGAGAGTGTACATAAATACTGTATGCAGTGGGGCTGCTAAGTTGACACAGGATGACACTGTCTTTGTGCACGTGATACATCTATGTTTGAGAGGTCTTCAGCACTCTCAGTTCAATAATGCTTCTTTTCAGCAAAATAATTGATTTAGACAAGTGGAGCTGTTGACATGGCACTCTAATTGAAAGCCATAGAAACAATCAGTGGATGAAAAGGCCAAGAAATATAAGAAAAAGGTCTAACAGACTCGAAGATGGTTAATGCAATTGCTGTGTACTTTTTTAATCTGCTTTTGAATAACCTGAAGTCTAAGGTTATTTTCCCTCTGAACATGAGAAGAAAGAATTTCTGAATTGTGACGACTCTGTCCTTTTCTTTAAATCTGTATAGTTTCAAGTTTCACTGGCAAATACAGATGGGAAATAGGGAGAGAATAGGACAGACAATGGTAATGTTCAGCTCTTTTGTGTTTTTAGCCTTATTGCTTGCCTCCCTTTATTTTCTGACCACCTAGGCAAAGGCACCCAGCTGTTTGTAATGGTTGCTCAGGAAAGTGTATTTAAGGGTGATGGGATGAAATTTCTTAAGACAAAGATTTCTTAGGTTTCTTTTCAAAAGATTTCTTTTGCTTTTCCTGCAAAAGCCAGCTGGCTGACTGTCTTGCACCATGTCTTAAAATAATAGTAGTAGTAGTAGTAGTAATAATAATAATAATAATAATAATAATAATAATAATAATAATACAAGAACATATTTGCAGCTGTATTGATTTTTTTTCCATCATTAGTTTCACACTGATCACCTGACAATGGCCAGTTATTACCAGCAATTGAAAAATCACCATCTAGCCACATGATGCTAACACTCATTAGTGAAGCCACCTGTATTTCTGTTTTCAGTATTACAGTATTCTCCATCTAGTGCTAAGCAAGCTCCGGTTTATGTCCCCTCCTGTAGGAGGAGTGTGATTTACCACATGGGTGTTTCAGGCCTTTTTCAAGAGGAAGCAATTTCTTAAAATGCAGGGAAAGAAAAATCCAGCTCATCTGGCTGAACTTCTGTATTTAGAGCACTGGGTCAATTCTGCCTCATTCAGAGCAGAAAGTGAAAATGCTTTCTTTATGTAAAACGATAGAATCTCTGTGCAAACTATAAAGAGGCTAGGTGCTAGGGAGCATCTCCAGGAGTGCTCCTGGGGAGAAGGACATGGCCCCTCTGGCCAGCCTGGGCGGGATGATTTTGTGTCTCTTGCTGGGTGACAGCTTAGTTAGTTCCTATGAAGTTGTGACATCGACCTTCAGAGCTGGTTCTTGTAGTGCCCTAGGAGCTGCTGCTCTGACAGCAGAGTTCAGGGCATTGGAAGCAGGTTCTCCAGAGTGTGGAAATGGGATTGAGGAGCATAGGTAGGGTGCTCAGAAATCCCTGCTCCCTCCCTGCAGCCAGCCTCCTTTTTCTCTTTGTGCTGCCTGCAAGAAAAGGTGTCCTTCCCTCCTTTCTAAAATGCACTTTGATTGAAATTATAAAACTTGTCAGAAGTTGAATAGAGACAGAGGGATTTGGAGCGGAGCAGTAAAGATTTATGTTACTACAGTATTAGAACATGTGCTGATGATCCTAAGGCTTCTTTGTATTTAAAAAGTTTAGAAACTGAAACACATGGATATTTTGTTGGTAATTTTTGCATTTAAATACCTGAGTCACTTCAAGGCACTGTCCAGCCTCTTCTTGGATGAGAACTTAATGACCTCTCAACTAAAATGATGTAAATAGGTGTGCAAAGAAGACCCTGGCAAACAGCCTTTCTGAACGGTGTGATGTAAACTATACACACAGTGGGAGTGTCTGCGCTCGTTGTCCAGGTGCATTCATTTTTTGTTGTTGCTTCAGCATATTCCTAATGAAGTGAGAAAAATTCTGTGTAATTCTGTTTAATATTTTAAAAATTATGTGCATATGTGTTGTTGTCTTAATTTACAATATGCCACTTCTATAAGCAATTGAGTTGTTAGCTTTTTAATGCAGTTTCTGCTCTTTCACTTCTCTCAGACCAAGTTTATTGTTGGTTAAGTTTATGGTGAGTTTCATGCATTTAATTTCTTCTTTTTGAATTACAAATCTTTGAAGTTTCAATATTTAATGTCAGATCCTTGAAATGGTGAATGGCAAATGTCAGTTAACATGCTTCCTGCCCTGGCGAACCGCTTGTGCTTCCAGTGGTGGCGTCCCACTATTGTACATGTGTGAACATGTGGGACACCAGCTCTGCCCTGCTGGCTTCCCTTCTTTCATATCATTCCCAGGATGCAGAAACAAAAGAACGGCAGGACAGGTACTATTTCTTTTTGAGATAGGGTGGCTGTGTTGCTTTTAAACTCTGCTAATGTTTATTTTAAGGACAAAAGTGTTTAAGAGTGGAAGCGCTTTCTGGGAGCAGGTCAAGTGATAACTGTGGAACACAGCAGGGGATTATTGGCTGAGCTTTATCTCTGTTGATAAAGGCCTCCCTCTGGGGTCCTTATCGAGCATCATGAGAACTGTGCTTCAAGAGGTTTCACAGTGCTGAGGTACTCCATAAAAAATGACCCCGAGTAGCATTAGGGTTGTTTGAAGACATAATACAGTCAAATTATTGAACTTTCTCATGGGCTGGGGGAGCATCCGCACTGCAGGGATCTTGATGGTCTGCAGCAGTAGTTCCTGGTGCCCCTGCTCATCCTACAGCATCTCTACTACAAAATACTCAATTGTGAGAATATCTGTGGTGTGATGTAAAAGCTGTGAGGATTAAGTGACCATGTTAGAGTTGGAGGTTTTCAGGCTGCAGCAATTGTTTTGATAAAACTGTTAAATTAGTGATACTGTGAAATGGACGCTCTGCATTACCAGCTAAGCCTTATTTCAGCATCCATGATGCTGCTTCTCTGCCATTCTTTCCTGCCAGATTGCCTGTAAGTAGACAACACAGGACTGAAGTTAGCTGGAGTGCAGCAGTGCATCATCCTTTAACAGCCTGCCTGACTGCCAGAGAAACGGTGTTACAGTGGTGGACGGACTATCACCACCACTATGTGTTCATTCATGATTTCAGACAAACTCCAGTGTTGCTGAGTGCTCAGTACTTGGTTTTCCTGCAGCAAAGTTAAGCTGAGATCCTCCACTGGCCAGGTTTGGCAGAAGTGTGAAGGGTTTGGTTTAAATGCCTGCTGTATTGGAGTCTGAGGTTGTTGGCCTGACTGATGCCATAGGAGGCTGTCACCTCCTGGTCAGAGCATCACCTGCCTCTTGTGGTTCCCAGTGATGCTTCATTTTTTATGAAATTCATGATGTTTAAATTTGTGGTAAGTTGTTGCTAACCTGGGTAAACTGTGGCATCTGCTGACTTTTTGTGACAATAAGGTTTTGGTAAGGATTTTTGGAGGTTTCTGGTTTCTTGTATAGACATGGGAGCAAGCCAGTGGCAGTATCAGATTACTTCTAATGTTTGTTAAACAGTAGCTTCAGGTAGTGGGGTTTTATTTCTCAGTGTTTTGTTGCCTGCTAGCTCATGAGAAAATGCTTTGTTCTTTTTCATTCATTGCTCTTTCTAAGGACAACAGCTCTGTCTTATCTGTGGAGACATTTCTGCATGGTGTGTGTTTTGTGAAAAACATAATATTTGAAAGAATAATAACTAAATCTATTTATAAATGAATAGTATGTTTCAAACCAAGTTGGATATTTTATTGTTCATTATTTGCTATGATTTTTTTTCACATTTCTCTTCCTATAGTGATGAGATTTCAATTTCTCAATTAAAGGATATTATGTTTCTAAAAAAAAAAGAAAGCAAGAATCATTTGCAACTTGGGGGGATTCATCTTTGCCTTGTCATTCATCAGTGCAAAACAAAGACTGAATTGCTTTCCATCTCTGCAGATACCAGGCCGTGCGGAGCACTGAGCCAGCCTTTGTGGCCTTTTGTGACCTAAGTGACAGAAGGATTCAGTCTGTGGTGGTGAATGGCTGGGATGGCTACTTACAGAGCCTCATGCAAGTGACTGACCATCCTCATTCCCAGCTTTATCTGCTGCATCGCACTCTTACCACAACAGATGACATATTGGATTGCATCAGATAAAGCGGGGAACTGGTTTGTTTTGAAAAGAAAAAGTAACTTAACTTGAATACAAGGTTTATTGCATGTCTAAGGAAAAAAAAAAAAAGAAAAAGGATCTTTTTTTTTCCCCCCTTTTCTCTTGGTTTTCTTCACAGAGGCTTGTCTGATGGCGGAGTTTTCTTGGAATTTTTGTCAATTGGCCAGAGCAAGCCACCAAAATTTTGCAAAGTAGAGGAACTTGACTATTTCTACAAAATTATTTCAGGTCCTGGATAAATAGAAACTGTTCTGGTATGCATTTCTGTATGTGTCTTGCATTTTGACTTATTTTGCTGCATGTTCCCCGTGTGTGCCATTGAGAACAAGCCTCTCTACGTGTATGTTTCTATCTGAGCCATGGAGGTCCAGCTCTTGATCTGTTCTGGAGCTGCCAGGCAGCTTTTAATCCCTTTTGAGAGTCGGATGTGAGAGTGTTGTGGGTGAAGGGAGGGATGAAGAATTTGGGATATGCTGGATAAAAAGAGGTTAAAGCTGGGGTGTTGTAAAACTCTTAATAAGTGAATCATTAACACATGAAGTATGAAGGCTTTACTGTGTTGCCTGGCTAGCCTGGCTGCCCACTGATGGGTGTGAACTTGTGCTCACCATACAAGGTGGTGCTGTTGGTGAGTGTTTCACACCTTCTTCCCTGTGTGTGAGCAGATTAGAAGCTGTGTGTGACACTCAGAACCACAAGGGAGGTTTTGGAACAGAGCTCATTAACATCATTGCAGTGCATTTGGAGGAGTCTGAAACAGTGGAGATTCGAGAGGTATGTTTTGTGGTTTTGGCAATTGGAGCAGAGAGCAGATGCTGTAATTAAGGAAGTGGAGCAATGTAAGTGCAAATCTACATGCCAAATGGGTGAGATTGGAAAGCCTGCAGTTGAGGATGGTGGTCAATGTTAGATTGACTAGGCTCTTAAGTTCTTAACTTGACATCGTGGGGTTTATGGATGGTAGGTACACTATGTTTGCAGTTCTTACTGGGAGTTGCTTTATCTAGTGCAGTGAAGTCAAGAAATGGTTTTGAGTGCTCTAAGATCAGATTAAAGCTGAAATGCGGTGAGGAGAACATGAAACTCCACGGAAAAGGCAAAGATAGTTAAGGACTCTGTCAGCTTGGCTAGTGGAGTCTCACTAGTGATCAGAAACAGATTGTGGCAGCATTATCAAAATCCATTTTACTATTCTGTGCTTCTTACTGTGTCACTTTGAGATGAAGTGATAAAAGGTAACCAGGTTTTATAGCTACAGTGCGTTTTCTTGTGCTGGAAGAGTAGAGAAGCAAATTGTGTGGTTAACAAGGCAGATACTCACATCATCCCTTCTGGAGCCCATTTTCTAGGATTCTGCAAATAGGTGACTTCCACCCATCTCCTGAATCAGGCTGTGTGCCTGTGCATGCTTGGTTATGGTAGTAGAGGATTTCTGTGGCATTTGGCACGTTTGCAGCACTTCTGCAGCAGAAATCCTCCTGGTGACTTGTCTTTTCTTGTTAACTGCTACTAAATGTGAAAATCTTCAAAGGCTTCCTTGCCACTCCCTTATTTTTCCTGTGGCAACTGCTCCCCACACAGTGTCCTTTCCCATGTTTTTTCTCGCACTATTGGGAAGCCAGAAACTTCATTAATGACCCTTTGGAAAGGTGTAATGGTGTGTTGCCTTGCCAATACTTTGGTTATCAAGTACCATGTTTGATGCCTCATGTGTGTGCTGCCCAAATCTGAATGTAGGTAGCCTGCAGGGCTGCTCTTGCAGAGCCCATGGTGGTAATGAGATGATTAAAACAGTATATTGCCATTTATGTGGTGAATACACTGACCTCTATGTTGTGCTCAGAGGGAGCTGTGTGGGCTGTGTAGCACACCACTGGTGAAGGACAGTTTGGAAAAGGACATACAGCCTTCACAGGGGACATGGGCTTCTGCTGGGGGACCCTGCACAGGCAAAGGGGTCTGGCTCCTGGATGGCAGCTCCTCTGGTGAGACCTGAGGGGACCAGGCTGGCAGAGCATCGTTGTCATCTGCCTCAGCACCTCTTCCTGCTGGGGGATCTGGGCTGAGTAAGTTTTTTGGTGCTTGGAGCTGGTGCCGTGGTCTCTGCGACACTGCCGTGCCAAGGTGTGGGGTTTTTGCTCCTGTTTTTAGCTCTCAGATTGCTCAGGACTGTCCCTGATACTGCTTTTCCTCCTTGTGGCTCCTGCATAGGCCAAAATAACACCTTTTAAAGGAAACGATATTAAGAATTCTGGTAGATGACAACAAATATTTAGTCCTCAGTTGTTTTCCTTCCCTAATAAAATGAAATAATTGAAAAATATGTGTGCTGCTTGATCCTTAAGATTTGCAAGCCTCTGCTTCTACGCAGTAACGAATCAACTCTGATTTTGTCCCACATCCAGAGCCACTTACTTCATACTATGGGTTGTGATACTGTAAGTAAAAATGCACTCGTTCTCTGAAATACATCCCTTCTCAACTCTCGGTTGGCTTGAGCAAACGCCTTGGAGCTAAAGCAGACTTGCTGGCATTGCAGCTGGCAACATATAAATCTGGTTTATTGATACCTTGTAGTGTTAATAAAAAAAGACATGTTTAAAATAATCCCAAATGCCAGTAGGCTTAGTGACATTTAAGCATGAGTGATGCTGTCAGTTCATCCACAAACAAAAGCAGTACATCTTAATTTGTCTAATTACGCTCTAACATGCAGACCAGCTGCTGCTGTGAACAAAAGCAGTTGATCGCACCATTTTATTAATTGCATATTAATTGCCGCGTTCATGTTAACCATATGGGGGAGAGTGGAGTGGAGTGAAGGCTACATAGTAGTGGAAAAGAGAAAATGAACTGGCAGCATGATAACTTCAGAGGACAAATCTCAGAATGATAGGGTGCCTGGAGCTTGCCGATGTCATCCCATTTTTGGAAGGAATCTGTAGTTTTCTTTACCGAAGTTGAATAAATTATTGCACTTAAAAGTGAGAGGGATTTGAGTAGAAATGATTGTGCATTGCGTGGTGACAGCGTATTTGTGAAAGTACTGCTGTGCATGTTGGTACTGAATTTGGTAATTTGCAGAAGGCAGCCTTGCTGGCACGTGGCTGTCTGCCTTTGTCTGCCTGCTGTGCCAATGGATGCACCCGCACTACCTGGGATCGCTTTTCACGGGACCAAGGCTGCAAGAGCCAAAAGGAGTACAACGCTTTCTGATTTTTAGACTTCACACCATTTTGCTGCAAGTATGTAGTCTTCTTAAATAACAGTGGTAAGTCTTGAGCAGAACTGGGCTTCTTAGAGTGAAAAATAAACACCTCGAGACAGGTTGGTTAGCTGGTATAAAATACTTACAGCAAAAACCAAACAAGTAGTGGACCAACTGCTGCATGTATCTGACATCAGATTACCTTGTAGGATGTTGAATGATGCTCTTCCTGAAAATAAGTCTTTAAAAAGCTACCCTCAGCTTCTTTTCTGTTTGTGTTTTTGTGCTGTGTGAAGGCAGCAGCCAGTCTTGGCAGATTTGTGGCCATTCTGTCAGGCAGCAGGCTGGGAGTAGCCTGAGAGTACACATACAGTGACTTCTCTCCTGTCACTCTAGACTAACATTATCACGGTCTGTAGAGCAGCTTCTTTGGTGGGGCTGAGAGGTGGCTGTCTCCTGCCTTCAGGCACCCACAGCAGGGATAAATAGTATGATACATGCAAAGGAAGCCTACTAAAACAAGACAGAAGAACCACTCAATGTTCCACCCTGAGTTTATTTGCTCTCTTCTCCCCTTTATGCCTCTTTAGGAAGGGGAGAAAAGCCCCATGCTGGAAATTTTAAGCCAATAAAGGGGTAGCAGGTTTGGTAGGAGGAAGACCCAAGGACAGATCATTGCTTTCTTAGAAAAGAAGCATTAATTAATTAATTAATTAATGCCAGATCAGATAGACTATGTCCAATTATGTGAAAGGAAGCATAGGACTGGACCTGGAATATGCAGTGATTTAGAGAACTCAGTCTTGTTGGTTGATTCAATCTGCCCGCTTGGGTTTTCTAAAGTGAGAATTTCAACATTAAAGGCTTAGTCCCACCTCATTGCCAACAGATGGCATTTTCCTTGCATTTCCTAAACATCTCTGAGAAGCTGGGATTGGGAGAGATTGGTTCTTAAAAAAAAAAAGGGGGGGGTGGAGGGGGACACAACCTTTGTTCTAATTAACACATTGTTCCAAAAACCACACCCTAAAAACATTTTACAAGCAATATTGAAAAGCACAAAAGGAGACACAAGGACTGCATTAATAATCAGTAAGTAGACTGGATCTATTCTGAAGGATATGTGCTGCAAGACAAACAAGAATGGTGATATTCTT
>JAVHNF010006249.1:43523-60472 GCA_034783455.1 Micropsitta finschii | reverse complement strand
TAAGTACATATACATATGCGTACCCACACTGTATATGCATATAAACAGTGTATATACACACACTCAAAATAAGCATTCACATTATAATTTTACAGGAATGGTTTTAAAGCCTTTTAAAAACAGTGCACGCCTGAAAAAAAATACTGGTATCCTCCAAGAAGCTTATTTTGAAAGAATTGCTGGGGCTTTCACAGGGTTGAGCCCTTTCCTGGAGACAGCATCTCTCCCATCTGCAGCCTCCCTAGTAAAGAAATGCAAGCCTGACAGAAACAGATTATTTCCTTGAAGAAAAGCTCCCACGTTTCAAAGTGTGGTTCCAAACTCTGCAGGATGACACTAGTAATAATTTCATTGCTGAAATGTTTTTTATTATGACCTGAAGAGATTTTACTTTTCTGTTCTTTCACTTTTTGCCTGTAATTTGATTTTAATTTTTTTTTTTTTTTTTTTTTTAGTAAGTTTAATGTTGGATACTGGCCTAAAGGATGTAGAGTTGAAGTATAATAGAATAAATAAATGGTTGTTTATTTATAAACAGCAGGAACTCCTCATGGTAACAGGAAGAAAATAAAATCAGAAATGATAAAGAGTGGTTGCAGCATAGTGTGTGGGCATATCTTTTGTATAGCACTCAGCTTCAAAAGAAAACATCACTCAGACTGCAAGCCCATAATAACAAAAATCCATCTGTAATAAATAGCTGTGGTGTTTTCACACCTGAATACAGCAGTGAGGGAGTAACTACTAGGAGACCCAGTGATCCAGTATTGACAGCCCTATTTTGGGTAGTAGTCTGCTCTCTGAAGGAGAGGGCAATAAAGAAAAGGGGATGAGGACTGTAACTCTGATCTGGTGGTAGAGAAGGAGGTCCTGAAGGAAACACTCCTGAAACAGAGGAATCTAGGGGTTGCAGAGATCTCTGCTAGTGCTGTAGCTGCTACACAACTCCTCTTCAATGTTTTTCTTCTCTCATTTGTTTTGCCTGGGGGTGGGAGGAGCTGGAGGTTGGTTTTCCTTCAAGTTTTACTTCCTCTCCTGCTTCTGAGATTCCATGGGGTGCCTTGCTGCTAAGAGCAGAGAGGAGAGAAGGCAGTTTCTGGGTTTGCTTGTAGGTTTTGACCACATGCTAGAAGCCCCAGTGATGTCTTCTGCATGCCCTGAACCTGCCTATCCTTGAGTTTGCCATGTGCTAGTATTGCCCTATCAATGAAAGCTATCATACAGCTTTTTCTGTCATCACTGGCATGCAAGCAAGGACCTTGCAATGAAAACAAATGGCTTTTTTGGCTTATAACTTTGTCTGATGGAAGAGTTTGCACAAGCTGTTCCAACCTGCTTTTCTGGTGCAAAAAGCTTCTAGTTTCATTGGTATTTTGAGTTTTTTAAGTGAAACACCCATCATGGAGGTGAAATCTGCCACTTTGATAATGAGTTACTTTTAAAATGACCATTATATGGCTACTGATATTGATAACTGCTTCACCCCTAAAAATGGGCAGAATGTACCCCTTGACTGTGATTCTGTGACTGTGGCATGAGTTTCTCCAAGAGCAAAGCAAAGTTATCCTTGCTGTCCTTCTGATCTGATTTTGTAGACTGGTGATTTTGTAGTGTATTGGCTTGTTCTTCTACCGAGCTCACGCAAAATCTGTCTGTTCATAACAGGCTTCTTGCTGAGACTTTGAACATCCTAGTACAGCTGGAGCAAAGCAGCACTCAAATTTCATCTTCCTAATAGGACACTGGGAAGGGAGAGGTGAAGGGAAGGCAAACCGCCACACAGTGAGAGGAGTTAATCACTTCAGGGACGATGTTATTAGTGTGAAAGATAATCAGTTACTGTGCTTTTCTATGTTCAGTGCCACTCTTATCTCTCTCATTTGTACATATTCCTTAGATTGGTTCGATGTCTTGGATAAAAACATTCCAGGTGTTTTGTTGTGGGGTGGTTCTATGTTTATTAAATCACCTTATGTAGGTCAAAGTGTGATATTTATGAGGGTGAATTTTTATTTGACAAGCAATCATACTGACTGCAGTGGTAATACCTTAGTAATACCATAGTCCTACCTTTTTTTATCTGGTTGTAAACTTACATTGTTGCATGTATTTCTATTTGTAGTGTCCCGTCTCTTCCCCAGAAGAAGAAAAGCTTGTTACCATCAAAAGGCCTAAAACTCCAGTTTCAGATGACTTATCAGATATCAACACCCAAACCAACTGGACTAAGTCACTCCCACTGCCAACACCAGAAGAGAAAATGCGACAACAAGCACAGGCAGTCCAAACAGATGTGGTTCCTATTAATGTGACTGGTAGGCTTTTAATTTCAATGGTTACATTAGACTGATGAGGAAGCGAAGGGATAAAAGGGGATCTGCGCAGTTGCATAGTATTTTGGCATATATTTGATGCATGAATTGTAAATTACTTGTTGCCCCATTGTGCAAAAGTGTTATGTGTTTAATAGTCTACCTCCAAACTGTATGAGAATCACTTAAAATTATCATTTATGACCACAGTTTACGCAACATGGGCTTGAAACAGCATTAGATATTTATGAAATACAAGAGGGGAATTGATAAATAGTAATGGTTTGCTGTAGACTACACTGAATGGGAAATTACGTTTTATGCAATGCTAATGATATTTCAGGATTTTCTTTTAGGAATTTTATATAAGGATGGCTATATATGAGGGACTTCTGTATTCCAAAAAACCAAGTGTTACAGAATTCAAGAAAAAAATCTCTAGAGTCTTATTTTTATATCAGCAACAAGAGATTTAGATGTCAAGGAAAGTAGGGTAAGAAGAACAAAAGTTAATGGGGCTATGTCTTGGAGCAAGACTCTTGGAAAGATACTGCATTAATGTGACCACAGTCCACATTTTCTTGTTACAAACTGGGTATTAACTGTTCATTTTGAAAAGGTTCTTTGGTTTTACAGTTGCAGAACTCTCACTCTGTGGAAGTTAAATTGTGTTAAAGCCTAATGCTGAATAGATAATTTGTTGTGCGTAAATAGAATTCTGGGAAAGACAGAATTATCACTTCAGTTTAATAATCCCTCTTTTTCTGCTGAAAAACTGAAGATTGTTATTCAAGATTGTCTATTATTAGTTTATTCAAATAACTGACCGTTTGCCTGCCAAAACCAGGATGATATTCAATATCCAATTTATTTCAAATGCCATATGGCACACTGATTCCAAGCTCAATCTTACAATCAGTAGCTTGCAATATTTGGTTTTGTTTTTAAATTAATTAGGTGTTCTCTTCCCCTATGTGACTGCCAATAATTTTTTCACCTATGTTTTTATAAACTAGTATTTTAACTAGTATTGTTTGATAGTATTTAAATGTGATAGGAGCAATATTTCTGTTACAAACATCAGAGAGCTGAAAAATCAACAAGAAACATTCCTTAAATAAACAGTAGAAAATATTTGAAAGAAATAGTATGAAGACAACAGATAATTACAAATACCCCATCTCTAGAAAATTAATAGAAGGAAAATAAATGCCACAATGAAGTATTACTAGGCTAGTTGGTGTTATCTAGGAAATGTAGGATACAAGTGCAGAAGGCCAAGTTATGGGAACAACGGATAATCTGACGTAATCAATAAGCCTGATCAGGGCTTAGATATTGTGACAGCAGGAACAGGGTATACTAACAGAAAGAGTAATCTGCTGTTCAATGTAATGACCCTACATACTGACAATATATGAGGTAAGTAAACAGATGGAAAGAAAAATGAGATAAAAGATCAAATAACCCTCATACATTTAAATCAGTGTCACTGGGAACATTGCAGTGTTTGGATAAATTACACCTGTGACTTCAATCAGCTTAATTCAACTGGCGTAGCAAACCCGGTGTCCCCTGAATTGTTTGGTTTGCACGTGGCAAGCTCAGTGGTTCTCAACATTTCTGATAAAAATAGTAATTGTATGTACCAGACCTCACCTTTCTGGAGCATCTGTTGAGCGTCTGTTCCCCTATAAACATGGTAATTGAAAGGAACCAGAATGGGGAGGGTGGTAAAGAAAGACTGCAGTTGCAGTGTGTGGACTGATCTCTGGAATCCACCATTTCCTTTTCCTTGGAATAGTTATATTGCTACTATAAAGCAAGCAAGTGACAGTAACAGACTATGAGCCATACACAACACACACACAAAGCTGCTGTCCTTATACATCTTTAAAAAGTCACAATCTGCTCCCTTCCTCTGCCCTCCCACACACTGAGTCATTTTATTTTGTGAATTCCTTATGTTACTGCATGAGGCAGGGGAAAAAAAAGTCCAAAGATTCTATGCCATTTTTTCAACGTGCCATGGAACAAACCATTGCTGGTTTTTGTTTTGATTTGGCATTTTCCTTCACTTACTCTTTTTCTGACTCTCCCAGAAGGGAGGTCAAAAACTTCTATTTTGTTACTCCTGGCATGAAATAAAAGGTTAACCTCTGAATTGGCTGCTGGCAATTGACAGCGTTTTCAGCAATGCATTAGTAATAATTCTGCTACAGTGGCATCTCACGTGGCTGTGCAATAAATACTCCAGAAGTTCAGCTTTCAGGGCTCTTTGGTGAACAGATTGCAACTAATACAGTAGTAGTAAAAATCTCTTGGGTAGCCTAAAGGTGCAGGGGCATTGCATTAGGCTGACTAGCTGCTGACTTAAGACACCCAGATTTGGAAGCAGTTTCAGTCTTTGCAAGTGCCTGGGCTGAGCTTCTTCTGGCCTGGAAAGGGTTGGGCTGAATTTTCAGTGGTGGCCAGTCTTTGCTTTTGCATACCTGGGGTTAAAAGATGTACAATGGTGTCTGCTCTCATGGGATTTCCGGAACTAACTCTCTTTCCAGATGGAGGAGGCTGGTGATGGTGGAGGTGATCAGTGCAAGGCTGGATCCTGCAAAACATTTAAACATTTGTTTGAGTCCAGCTTGACTGACTCCAGTGAGATTTAAGCACATACTTAAATATTTTCAGTGAATCTAGGGGAACTGAGTACATTGCATGAGGGAAGATTGAATAAACTGCATAAGGAATGCCTAGATTCATTACAGACTTGTTACAAACCAGCAACAGAAGGAGAAAAGTATCCTTAAATCTTCAAATTATATTTAACATTAACACTGATATTTTCACTTAAAAAAAAAAGATAGCAAAGAAGGAAAAAATGAGATGTTCTGATTTGTCCTGTTGGAATTTATTGAAGCTGCTACTTTGAAATTACAAATTAGCACAGTGGCTTTGAAAAAGCCTTTTGTGTATGAAAAGCCATTGAAGATAGATTGGTTGAGTTAGCCTTCGGGTAGCCCAGGGGAAGAAGTTACTGACAGTAAAATTTTCTCATGGTCATCCTGTTCGTGCTGTCTGAGGCTTCATGTAAAAGACTCTGTCCTTGTTTGTACCCTCTACTTACTGTTTACATTTTATTCCAGAGCATTCAAAGCTGCATTTTAATTTCCTTGCAACTTACTATCTCAGGCATAATTATTGGCCTTTGAATGGATAAAGATATGTTCAGAAATGCAAACCTGTCTCATTCAAATTCTTTAGATTTGTTATCATTTGGCTAGAATTACTGTTATCCTTCATGGCAGGATTACCATGTAACTAGGATCCTGTAAGGGTCCTAATGTAATGCCCCAGACAGTGAAGAGTCTCAATATTTCAGGGCTTCTACTAAGCTAGTGGGATTCATAGATCTAAATTTATAGACCCCATGGGCTTCTTCCTCCCTTGATCTGCCTTGACTTCAGTCAGTCCAAAATTTGGATGAAACTGGCACTTTGTAGATGCAAGGACCCTGCTTAGCACAAGTGCAGCTCATAGGAGTACAAGGCTCTGGTCAAACAGAGTCAGAGTCTTTATATTTACAATGTGGTGAATGAAACCGCCTTGTTTTCTCCTTGCATTTTCACAAGTTCACATGCTATACTTTAATATATGACTATATCTTTAACTTACAGAGGTAATGAGGTTTTCTATGCTATTTGCACGACACACATCATACTGATGTGCAGTCAGCCAGGGATAGTATTTATGACATATTAGTTACTGTGCATTAATCACTTTTTAGAGGTAAATAATTTGGTCATCAATTTTCAAAAAAAGCTTACAAGGCAAAAAAGTATACACATATATCAGGGTTTTGTCTGCATTTAAATGGGTCATCTGAGGGACATTTAGCCGTGTTTTAAAATGCTTTAGCTTCTAAAAAGGGAACTTACATGAAATATTTGGGGTGAAGTTGTTAGATTTTTAGAAGTGACAGAGCATTAACTTGGCTCACAATCTACAGAGCAAGTTATATCTTGCTACTAGTAAAATGGCCAAATTATAAGCCTCTAAACAAAAGTGAATTCCTAAAGAAAAGCTGGTTAATGATAGTGGTGCTTCTGGGTCCCATTATGATATGGCACATGGTCATCATAAGGCTTTGTCTGGCAATGTGCACTTACACATTTTTTCAACTCTTGCCATTGTATATTGTTATAATCATTTATAAAGTTTCAATTTTAAGCAGCTTCCACTCCAAAGTATTTATGAGACCACAAGATCAGTTTGATCTCTGCAGGCTCTGCAGTACTTATTTATACTGACGTTAAAGGATCACCACCAGAAGTGTGGTACACTTGACAGGCCCAGAGTAACTTGGAATGAAGAAGCAGCGTCTTGTGTGATTTAATGATGGAGCTGTGCAAAGATACTGTAATAACTATTGCCAATAGCAGTGTTTGTTCCTCTATAAAACCATTGAGATCTTTCATTTTCATGAGCAGATTTGCTTTTTCTGCACCTCATTTCTTTAAAATAAAACAACAAAACTACACAAAAACAACAAAGCAAGGATTCTGTTCACTTGTGGAATTAGAGTTGCTCTCACCAGATCTGTACTGGTCTCAGGAAGTCAAAATTCCTTTTAAAACCTGCAGTAATGTGTAATAGGTGTGTGTGTGTCTAAGCCTTACTGTGACCATATGCTGTATCTTCCTTCAGTGTAAACCTTCATTGTAGGACCAAGCTAACATCATTTATTAATGCCTTTTTTTCCATTTCTACAACGAAACTAGTGGAAGAAAATGCATGATGTCAGCGTGCTTGGAAGTAATGTTGCTTTGCTTGTTCTACCACGTATTAGGGGAGAATTTCGACCGCCAAGCCAGCATTCGGCGGTCTCTAATTTACACAGACACGGTGGTAAGACGGCCGAAGAAAGTCAAAAGGAGAAAGACTATTACAGGAATCCCTGACAACATACAAAAGGAGCTAGGTATGGCTCATCAGAACTGTATTCCATACACTGTTCATTGTCACTGCTTATCATTACTCGACTAATAACATTACAAGTGCTCATGAAACCAATACAGTCTGATAGCCTATTACAGTTCCAATTATGTTTGTGCCCCCTTGCCATCTTGTGCATCTGGAAATTAGGACCTTTTATCTGTTGACTTCCATCTGTTGAAAGGATCAGGGTATTTGGATAATGGTGTATTGGTACAGCGGAAATCTGCAGGGATTTAAGGTTTTGGGCCTTTAATGCTTTCCTGGAGATTTGGGCTACTCCTCCAGGATGTTCACTGAAGCAAAACTGAAGTGGACAGGCATTTTGGCTTGCAAATAATTACTCAGTGGAGTAAAAGAATTTATAGATGCCTTCCCCAATCTGCTGAGAGTTGCATCAACACTGAAAACCCGTGTATTTTCCAGTTCAGTTTAGATGTAATTGGTGACCCTTAAGTATCAGTGTTATTTGGTTGGAAGTAATTTACAGGGGCTCATTAGTTGTTGCATGTATTATAAAGTAAGAGTGCCTACCCGGTCCCATTTACACTACTTCAGGCTGTTCTCTTTCACAGTTAGTAGCATACACGATACTCCAAGCTGATGAAGCAGTGTGGATTTTGGCAGACCTTTCAGACTCTTTCTGCAGAACTTCTTGATGTGAATCTGGTCATTCTTACTTATTTTTTAAAATGATGTTTCAATTTTCCCCAAATGATAGCTCCACAGATAAAATTACAATCCCCCTCCTTTCTTCTAGTAAATGAAGAATGTCTTTTAAAACAGTCTGGCAGAACATAATTTTAGGTTCTTTGCGTGTGGAATCATCTCATATATAGGCAATTTCAGTAAGTGTTATTACCTTACGTTTTGCATCTCTTTTATGTTTTTCAGTACTTGGTTTTTGTGTTGAGATTTTTCAAAAACAGAATCAAAAAGATGTAGCTTGTCTGGATGGGTTTGAAATGAGCTAGAGGGCCATGTGTGAAGAAAGCCAAGAAATAAGCAAGTACATGAAGAACAATTTGTGAGTGGAACTGTGCTCCTTTAGCATCTATAATGAAACAGTGCCTGGGAATCCTCTGCCTCAAGAAAGAAAATTCTGTTACCCTAACCCGTGTTAGGGCAGCTAAAGTTAGGCAGCTTTAAATTTTCTTACTTTTGTATCTCATTTAATGGATTTATTTGTAACTGTTGCTCTGAGAATTGTCCAGAGATGTCAGGCATCTTTGTCTGTCTCTTCTTGTGGGATGGAGGCTGTTTTGTGCCTCCTGTAGTTAAATAAAATAGATTTGTAACCAAAGAAAGATCAAATCTGGAAACAAAGCTACATAAAACTTAATATTGAATTATTCTTAACCAAAGATTCCCTTCTTCTGTTATAAGTCTTTGAGCCTAATTGCTCAGATACCATGTCTACAGCTGGTTTGTGGAATAGCAGAGACAACCCTCATCCTCTCATCCATTCAGAATGGATTCTTTTTACATCCTCTTCTTCTATCTTAAACTAAATTGCTTTTCTCTCATCTAGAGTTGAGATGAAATGACTTGTGCTCCTTGGAAATGCTTGTGCAGCTTAAATGCAAAACTGATACAGGGCATTGCTTCAACTGTTCATTTTCATGGTTGTTACAGTGGTCTTGAGTCCAGTGTGGTATTCTGAAAATGATACACACGCTGAGGTCATAGTTTTTGATAGGGATTGTCTTTGCCACATGTAGGACCTACCTTGAAGGCAGGGAATGGAGAAGACAACATTTTCTGCCACGCTACTTTTTGTCACCTGATGGGTTTCCCACTGCTCTTTCAGGCACTTGGATTTTGAAATGGGTGACAACAGTACTTGGGGTGGATGTGTGGAGAATGCTTCCTGCCGGCAGCGTTTCCAAACCTTCACTCTCATGTTTGTAACTACTTCATGGTTGAAAAACACTTCATGCTTGAAAACATCAACTGTAGTTTACCCAATGGAGTAAACAGAGAATGCTCATGGCATCTATCTTAAAAACAACTCCTCAATTAATATCTTAAAAGAAGTTTGTGACTTTTGCCAACCTGTTTGCTAAGGGTGACGGGTTTTATGGTCTTGATTTTAGTCTTTCATCTCTGTGCTGAGCACACTTCATGTTGCGCTGCTTGAAGGTTTTCCTTGGCTCCTATTTTAACTTGCAGAAATTTTAGGGCTGGCAGAAGCTCACTGTAAGAGCTCTCTCTGGACAGTTTCCTGGCCCACAGCCAGCAGACACACAGGGCTTCAGCCATCTGTCCTACAGTGGAAGTTGTGTTAGAAGCTTCATGTTGATTCCGTGGTGGCTGTATGTTGTCCAGACAGCAAAATGTATGCTAGGAGAACTCTCTGATGGCAATATCCATCCTTTTAGCGTATTGCTTTCCATCACTAGAAACAAAGGGCACTTGAGAAGAGTTATCAGTGTCTTCATTTTATAGATGGGGAAACCAGGCATATACTGCAGTGAAGTGACTTAGCTGGAGTCACCCACCAGGCCACTGGCAAGGCTGGGAATAAATTAAGTCTCCCCCATCCTCGTTCAGTGCTCTTTCTACCTTTTCTCCCCTGTCACTCCCCAAATATTTCCATAGCCGTCCGTTCCCTATTTCTCTTACACTGTCCCAAAACAAACAACGAGTTGTTTTAAAACATTCCACAGCTCATTTGGTCAGAACAAGGATCCGGACTAAATTCCAAATCAAGCAATTGCATTGTGCGTATTGACATTCTCTCTGTGATTTCAGCTGAATAAATCTCTTTGTTTCTCCCCTAAAGCATTGCTGTGAATGGCTATAATATTTATACAAAGAGTAAAATCCCTTGGTACACCAAATTTGCTGTGCGCAGGCTAAATAACCAACATGTACAGCAGATTCTTGTTACATCTTGTTTATCCTTCAGAAAGAAGCAGAAACTTGAGAGAACCTCAAAGCTTCAACCAAGCTTGAACTGTTTTCTTTTCTTGCAAGACAGCCTGGAAGAGCTTCTGCCAGGCCACGCTGCTGGGGTTCTCCCCTGGCTGCTTTGGCTCCTTTGGAACAAAAAAGACCAAATAGAAGGGAAAGCCTGCACTGATTTCTGGCCTGAGCTCAGTGGCTGTGGTACCCTCATCGAATTTAGCCAAATGTACTGAAAGGAATCATTAACTGCACCCATGAGGCATGTGCTGAAAGTATCTTTACACATTCCTACTTTTGAGTGTTGTAATACTGCTGTGTTTTCACAGATGTCTTCTAGCGATGAACCACTCTCTCTGCATAGACTGGAAACTCCCATGTAAAAAAGTGCTCTGTAAATAAAATGCAATGTGGTAGATGGGATTCTGAGACACAATAAGAGTATGAGATGCCCACCAGTTTAGCGACATGAGTTGTTTTCTGAACAGTTTTTTTAACAGTAGGACCCTCTTAGTATTATTTAGCAAACCAAACTAAGCAGAGAAGGCAAAGCATTCCTCTCTGCAAAAAACAGCAGTGAAAAAAAATAGGTTTGCATACCTCTTCATTACCTTCATTGTCTCGCAGAACATAAATACATATATATATATATATATATCTAATGGAGTCAGTGTTGGATCAAAACTGCAGAAAGGTCAAGACTTTGAGATGATGAAACTTCAGGTTTCTGTGCTCTGTTTTTCTGCTCCGTGTTGCCATTTGTCAATCGCCTCTAGCTGTCTTCTTCAGATGGTACCTGACACACAAACTGGTATTCTCCCCTCAGGCAAGATGATTCCCAAGCAGAAGTTTAGTAGGGATGATCGGTTCTCTGGGAGAACCTGTCTCAGGCCTTGCTCATTTCTTGGCTCTTGGTTATCTTCATCTTCCTTCACACCTTCCAGCACCCCAGATGAAATAAAGGCAGCAAAATACTTTCATCATGTTTCCATGGTCCCTTCTCTGTGTCAGCGCTCTAGGGTCTGGCTGATACTAACTTTCTTTTTGCAAAGGTACTGCGTTACCTGGTTGTATTTCTCCTGAGCTCTGCACCGGTGCAGTCCCAGACACGGATGGACAGCTTCTGGTGTCTCAGACTCTCAACCTGTCTTACAGGAGGAACAGATCCCAGATCTGAGTCTCAGTTCCACCAGTTCATCTTCCAAATAAAAGCAGGGGAGAGGAAACTATCTTAAAGTTTTGCACCATTTTATTTCTTCTTCTTGGCCCAGGCACTTTAATCAAACAGAAGTTTCTGTCCATTCTTGGTTTTCAAAACGTGTCCTACAGTTTTATGCATGTACTTTCTTTGGATAATTTCTGTACTTTTTTTTTTTTTTTCCACTCTTGAGGTGCAGTTCAGGGGCTTTACAGCTCTGTGATTTCCACCATCACCACCACCATCTGCATTTTTCTTTTCTTCCTTACCAAAGGGTTCAGAAGGCCAGATTGACCTCATACACTTTTCTGCAGCTCATTTCCCTTGCCTCCCATTTTCAGTAGGTCATAATGAATTGTCACCTATAGGACCTCCCATCAGTCATTAGGATGGATATGACTGGCACGTGACCTGGCAGTCCCTCATTTGCTTTCTTGTGGCACAGCTTAGCCCCCCACTGGCCCTGTCCCAACAGCTGGCAGTGTTCCTGGAATCATTTGGGACTGTTGAAGTTTCTCCTTTGACATGTCTTAGAGGAAACAATTCCATCTCAGCAACATGAGGGCATCTAAGTCTTTCTGATCTTTGGGAACTAAGCTATTCTATTGAAGACTACTTTTAATTGATATTCTTTTCCAATTAGTCCCTTCAGCACTAACAGTCATTCAAGTTTCAGATCCCACAGTTAAGAAGCATCCTGGATATCCAGTGGTATCCCCGTTATCTATAGAAATACAACACAAATACCTAACTGTTCAAACAAAGTAATTCTGTACCTGCTTCAAGTTGCAACTTTAACAGTATCTGGAGAGTTACATGTCTCTGTATTTCACAGCTAATTGTGCATTTTAAATAATACTGGTTTTATAGCTGTAGTTTCTCAACATTGTACATTTCCAGCATTATTCATCCAGAGATATATCCAGAGTATGTATTGTCTGCTTTTTCATAATGGGGGATGAAAGACAGAAATGCCAGGAATATAATCTTTATGAGAGGCTGTTTAGTTAGTGAAATGAACAGAATCAAGAAATTCCTTATATTTCCATCAAAATTCTCCCTTTCAGGGTGACAGTGATATATGCAACGAATCAGGATATTTTTTAGCTGGCAATACTGAAGTATCACAGGATTCTTTGCAGTACTTTCGTCCCCTCAGAGATACTGTAGATGCTTCATGGAGCACAGTGAAAATTCCTAAAAATTACCATAAGACTGATGTACTTGTCTGTTTCTTGTTGAGTGTCTATTAAAAATCATTTGTTACGTGAGTACTAGGGTAAAATAGATAAGCAATTTCTTTTTGCAACACTGGAAGTTCTGGTGCCTGCACAGTGACTTGGCCAGGTTACCAGGTTTGGAAAAGGATTGCTAGGTGGGGCTGGAGGAGAACATGAAAGCAACAGATCTTAGGAATGTGCCTGTGGCACAAAAGACAAGTGCTTCTGGTAGGAATGGTTAGTCAGAAGAAGTTTGGGAAGAAAGATTGCTTGTTTCAACTAGTATATAGAAGTATGCTGTTTGTGATATCAACACACACACACTTTATATCCTCTCAGATCCTCGTTATATACACTTATTTCAATGCAGAGTGCTGTTCTGCTGATTCTCAGCAGCAAGCTGCTGGTACCACCAGATCAGTCACAGGGAATCTTCTAGGAGCTAGTACCTGGCCCTGAGGACTGCATGCATACACTTTCCTTTTCCATCAGATATGCCTTCAGTCTCAACCCCTGTCAGCTCTAATGAACAACACCAGTAACTACCAGAGTCAGGGAAAACTGGTGTAACCTGTATGTGCCTATCTTGGATCAAGTGCTTGGAGCTAAGGAGTGCATTTGAACCTCTTCGTGCTTCCATGCAAGAGTTGTTACAAATACGTCATATTTTGCTTGTTTCAGATAGCGGGTGTTTGTTATTTGCTGCTGTAGTCTACATTGAACATGTGCATTTGCCTCAGAGATCTCTCCAGCATAGCAAGGAGTAATAAGAAATATAGATACAGGTCTTCTGTGGTGGGCGTAGCACTGGCTACTGGGCTACTGGACACCTGATAATATAAAATGCAGACAAGATGATTATTAATTAATTTCAGCCACATTTATCATATCACCAAATTGCAGCCACTTCTGGCTTCATAACATTCAGCATCTGTAACAGGACACTCTGATGTTCTGTTCTGCCCTATTTTGTGCTGCTGTCTGCTCAGACATCACCCCTGCAACTAGATGGACTTGTGGATGATATTCTTTGAAAGCACTGATTCAGTTCCAAAGTTTTGGTGTTGCAGAAATCTTTTAACTTTTGACTGCTATTTATTTAAGTAGGGGTTTTCTGAGAAATGTAGCACTTTCGATGTCATTGTCAATTAAAGGTTTGAGCTGTCCCTTAGAATTGTTCATCTTCTAGCTGCAGTACCAAGAAAGGTGGCTTAATCTTAAGGTTTTTTGAAAACCCTTGCTTTTCAGTGTTATGCTGGAAGTGAGTGAGGGTTTTACAGTTCATTTATAAATTGCAAACAAAATACTCCTCACTACCCTCCTGAATTCCACCAAAATCTTAAAACCCTCAACATTTTAAGAGAATACTTGAGTCAGCAAACTTCAGATGAGTTTTTTTGGACCGTTCTCCCTGCAGATTTCTGTTGTCCCTCTTCAAGTAACAGAACTGTAAAAAGAGCAATTGCTATATTATAAAGGAGAAGTAAACTCTCACAGCTTTGCATGAGATTGTGCATACATATGAAGCCAAAAGCAAAGCTGAAGTAATTTCAGAATACACTGCATTTCTACAAAAAGTAGTTGGCCTCTTTTAGTGGCGCAGATAGAGTGCCAAGGTTTAATTTGCTATCTTGGACATCGTTGTGTATTTCCCATAAACAGCATGTCCCAGTAATGCACTCTAACATTCCTAGTTTTGGAGGGGGAAGAGGTTGGTTAGTAAGTTCAGTGTTGTTCCACTTTGCTATTTACCTTCCCGAGGTAACGCTGTGAACAAGCATAAACCATCCCTGTTACACTGCTTGTGAAACAGTGCATTTAGCTTCCTTTGTGAGTACAAACATACCACATACTGAAATGAGGTACTCTCAGCCACAGGTCAGTATGTGACAGTGTTAGATACTTCTTGTAGTGCTGATAGCTTCAGTCTCCCCAGCCCCATCCTTCTGTCTCTGTGTGTGGGTGTGTATTTGTGTGCATATGTGTATCTCACAGTGGTAGAAGAAGAAAATAACCCTTCTCTGGTTATTTAGTACACAGATTTTTTATTACTGGATATTTTTAATTGGCTAATAGTTGTCATCAGTGATGTTACAGTTCCACAGACATGTGTAATGTCTGCTCTGATGTTTGTCTCTCTCTTAACCAAAGGGGCACACACTGATTCTATACCAAAAAAATACACATGGAAAGCAAAACTGAATTATTTTTATCACTGTACTACTCTTAATAACTGTATACAGATATGCAAATACCTCTCTTGGTTGGCTGCAGTAGTCCATCTGTTCTGACAGTATCTCATATTAGATTATCCAAGATGTTTGCCAGCATCCGAGTACCTAGCTTTGCTGCAAACCTCTACCAGAAGCAGAAAGAGCCTACATTTTCATGAGAGCAAGAGAATCTACACAAAGCAAACTAAATAGGCTTCAAGCTGCTAAAAGACTACTTATGTGCCTGGGGAAAAGAAGTAAACAATCTTTTTGTGTGTGCTGCTTTCACTGTAGCCTTTTCAGAGCCCTCTTTTCGTTGTTCTAAAACCCCTCTTCTGCCTGCCAAGAATAAGGATAATTAAATGTCCTTTAAGTGGTGGTTAAAGCTGCATGATAAGAATACCTGATCTAGTTTCATATAGTAAATATGAAAGAAGAACAGTCCTATCAGGCGTGCTTGTTACTTCACTGCTGCTGTAAGACTAGCTAAGGCAGAGACTTGAAATAACCAATTTTCCCCCGCAGTGACATATGCAGCATCCTTACAAGCATCTCCAGCAGCACGCCTGCCGTTTGTGTCTGCTATTTATACAGCAATGCAACTGAATTGAAAAGCAACAGCCTTACACAGACTAATTTTAAAGCAGTGCTCCGGTTTGTGATTTTAAAAGGCAGCTACCAATAAAAACGTAAATTTAAAAGAACCCTGGAGTCCCTTCTACTGACCCAGTGCTAACTGTATTTTGAACTAAACCTGTTTTTCCATTATCCTCAAAGTCGGAATTTTTTTATGCCAATGTATGATTATCACTTCTTTTTTAAAAGTACAGTTATTTTTTATTTGCTGACATGCTGAGGATGTGACGACCATCAGTACTAACTGTTTCTCTTCCCCATTTCTTAGGAGTTTTTCCTATATGAAAAATAGAAAGTAGTTGTATGAAGAAATGTTATATTTTTCTTTGCAGTGATGGATAATGTCTTTGTATAAATGCGGTTAGAGCACATATATTATTTGTGATAAAACAGTGTGTGTTCCAATGTGTTAGCCTCCTTTCAGATGAACAGCAAGGCTTGGAGAGCTGTCCTTACCTCCTGAAATTGTTTTTTTTTTCTGAAGTGTAATGCTTTAAAAAAGCAGATCTGATTATCCACATTAGTCTTCAGATTTCCTTCCCCTTTTCTTTATTGCACAAGGCATTAGCATGGAAACACACTTCACATTTCTCAGGCTTTGTCTGTGCGTGCTGCTTTGCCTACTGGAAGTAAAACAGTACTACTTGGTTTCTGACATAACTGATTACTATGGAAATTGTTACCATGTCATAAACAGAGGATTTCATGTGTCAAATGTGTGACAGGAACGCAGGTAATTCTGTAAGCTGAGGATTTCTGGTAATAAAGAAAAAGGGAAGAGAAATGCAGAAAACACGGAATGCCTGTGCAAAATCCATTGTTGCAGATTCTTTTTCAGAAGGCATAACCTACAAGATCATGGGGATCAGTCAAGCGGTTTGCTGGGTTCTTTGGTTTTAAATGAGTAAGAAGATAAATGTGAATTTGTGCTTCAAGAAATAATTGTTTTATTTTGACTCCAGCAGTTGGCACTGGACAAAGTGATTTCCGAGGGCATTCGATGTATGTCCCAGATCACTGTTCCACGCTAGGGAGACTAGACAGCTATCGCTCTGCTATGCAGCGCTCTGAAACCAAGGACACCAGCTGCCAGACGGAGGAAGTTAAAGTTGTGCCCCCTTCAATGAGAAGAATACGAGCGCAGAAAGGACAAGGCATTGCAGCCCAGATGTCTCAGTTCTCCAGCTCATCTGGAAACATGTCAGTGATGAGTGATTCTGCTGCAGTTATATTTGCTTCTCGGCAAAATAGCGACATAGGTTTTCACAGCTTGCCTCGGGCTGGTGCAAGAGTGTCTCTGCAGTCCCTAGAGCAGACACAGGGCATCTCTAGGAAGACAGAGGACATCGCTGGCTCTTTACCCTACCAGATAAGTAAATTGCAAGTGGATGATAGTGTTGTGCATCTGAGGAATAATTCCACAACAGGGACCCTGTCGAGGCCAATTGTCAAAATTTCTTTTGTTCTGGCAGCA
>JAVHNF010006249.1:27701-43423 GCA_034783455.1 Micropsitta finschii | reverse complement strand
ACAAACGCTTACCAGCTGGACCAGAAGCATGAAAAATGCTCCCTAGGAGTAATGAGTGCTGTAGCTGGTACTTGAAGTACAGTTTCTACTGAGTTCCCATTGGCTTAAGACTGTGGACACTGACAGTTGTCACAATGTTTCCAATATCCAGGGTTTTGCTGAAGACAAAATGCCCTCTTTCTAGAGTCAAGAGAATACAGAATTAAATCTTTGTTTCCTAAGCAGGTTTTTAGTATTCATATTATTGGAGGCAGAATTGAAAAATATAGACAGGATGCCCCTAAGTAAGCAAGTATTCTTGCTGCCCAGGGGAGTAGTGGAGTTAGCAGTGGAGTTAATGCTAGTGTAGGGTTAACGTATAGATTTGGTGATTTCAAGGGTCTTTTCCAACCTAAATGTGTCTAATGTCTGATATCTACTTATCAAGACAGAAACAAAGTTCTAAATTCAAAGTTTATAACATCACTGACAATATTATCACTGGCTTCCAGAGGCTGTTAGAATACAGCATTATACTCCTCTCAGTCTCAGCTAACTTTCCCAAACCAACTTATTGATTAATCCATATCATTCAAACTCACATATTCTACAGAAATTTAAACTGACTTTTTCCCACGAGAAAAAGAAGTGACATACTGAATAAGTCCTGAACATCTCTAATTACTTATTTGGTAAGTAAATATGTTACCTTGCAAATGTTGCACTTCAAATCTTTACATGGGCAAAAGGAAACACACCATATACAGAGTTAAGAACTATAGTTGAACAATATATATATATATTTTTTAAAAAAATTAGTCTAGTAGTCCTAATTATTGAATTCAAATGGAAAGCCTAATTCACATTAAGATAAAATTGTCATTTAACCCACTCTCCTTAGTATTTATATCTGTCTGTCTTCTAGTATAATGCTCACTCTTGCAGTGCTCCTCTGCAAGAGTTCCCAGGGCTGACACTTCAGTCTTTCCCAAGCAGACTGGCAAAGGGAGATTATGACATGGCAAATGCATCCTACTGTCTTCACAGTCAAGAATATGATGTTCATATACAGGCATTACTTTCTTCTCTTTCCTGAAAAGACCATTTGCTTCCTCCTCAGCCAAGCAGACAGCATACACTTATATTTCTTTAATAAATTTTCTTCATTCTCACGTGGTTAATCACGTGGTTCTAAGATGGCGGCTCCCACGTGTTGCTCTCCGTCTCTCTTAGCACTCCTGGAAATGCAGAAGCTGGGTCTCAGAGCACGGGCTACAGCTGTAGGAACACTCTCACTCTACCAAACCCTTCCCAGGACAGTGATGGTAGGAGTGATTCTAGCTGTTCAGGAGAGCGAGCACAAGCAGCAGTGAACAGCACAGAGCATTGGCTGTACAAGTCTGCAGAAAACAGTGAGACTCCTTTACACAAGGTGGTTTGTACCACACCAGGTTGTGCCACTCCCGGTAGCAACATGAGCAGCAGCAGCCTGGAGAGGACTTCAGTCAGAGATGATTCTACTTCTCTGTATTCTGTGGACCATGATGGCTATTATGGTTCCGTGCATATGGACTCTGGACTGAAGTCAGACATGTCTTGTGATAGTACTAATGGTTTTGGGAACGCCAGAGACAGTGTGATAAATGTCTTTGAAGGAAAGGAGAAGAAACATCAGGATGACCAGTCAGGCCAAGGTGAAAAATCCCTTGTAAGAAACATCTCTCTGAAAAAGGCAAAGAAGCCACCTTTGCCACCATCCAGAACAGACTCACTCAGAAGGATGCCCAAGAAAAAAGCCCAGTCAAATGGACAGGTACTTGATGAAACTCTCATTGCCACCCTTCAGCATTCTCTACAGTTGAATCTCAAATGCAAAAATGGCAGCTCCCCTTCCCAGAGTCCCTGCAGTGATTATGAGGATCCCTGGGTGTTGCGCTCCCGCAGCCAAAGCTCAGTCAGTGCAAGCAGCAGCATGATGTCCACCACTGCTCCAAACCTCTACTCCATCTGCACAGTCACTCCCTCTCAGAGTGAAACAAGTAGCATCAAGTCAGAGTATGCAGACCAGTGGGGTTACTACAGCGACTATGCAGCCGTGGCAGATGACCAGGCAAAATCCCCAGTGACCCATTCTGCTAGTACTTCATCTGCTCTCAGCGATTACAGCATCAGCCACTTCAGTGATGGCTCAAGGGCTTCTGTGCCACAAGTGCCCAGTGGACTGGCCAAACCAAAGAGCACTTCTCCGGAGAAATCCCACCGAGTCACATCGCCGTCGAGCGGGTACTCCAGCCAGTCCAACACACCCACTGCACTTACTCCAGTGCCTGTAATTTTAAAATCTGCATCATCAGGAAATGGGAAATCCAAGCTGAAGCCTAAAGTGCCTGAAAGGAAATCCTCTCTTCTGTCTTCGCTCTCCATGTCTTCCTCTTCCACTTCGCTTTCTTCAAATACATCTACTGAAGGGAGTGTGAGTGTGAAGAAACTGGACTCCACTCTGAGCTCCGCTCCGGATTCTGGTGCTCCCCCTATGCCACCTCTTCTTCCAACACCTCCTCCACATTGCCCTGAAGTTTCTCCTCCCCCTCCTCCTCCTCCAGCAGAAGTCATGGATCTGTCACCACTGCCAGCCTCTCCCACGTTCCCCCCTCCTCCACCAGAAGCTGATGCAAATTCTTCCTTTGCCCAGACTGTCCCATGGTTTCCACAAGAAGTCTCCATCAGTTCATTCTCTTCCCCTTGTCCTCCTTCCACTTTCCCCTTAGCTGTCCCACCACCAGCACCACCTCTTGATCCCAAACTAACAAAAGGTGCAACAATATGCCCACAGTATTCTTTTAAGAAGCGTAATCAGGAAGAGTCTTGCTACAGTCCAGTGAAACAGCCGCTCAACAAGCAAGATCCATCAAGACCTGTGATGCCCTTAGTAACTACCAAAGCACTGCAAATGGTGCAGCTGAGGTCTGTGAAAAAAGCGACAGAAGGTGAACCATCACCTGAATCTGCTTCTGAAACTGCCTCTCAGGAAAAGGGTGCTGTAAGCTCATCATCTCAGTCATCCCTAAAGCCATCTCTCTCACTAAGACTCAGCAGCAGCTTAGGTGAAGAGGAAATGAAAACTCAAGGCACTTCATTTAAAAACTCAATTCAGACACTGGCTTGGGGTTCTCCTGTCGTTCTGTGCGATAATGTACCTGCACTTGACAGGGATCAAAAGCCTGTGAGTGCCGTGGGTCTAAGCAAGTCTTTTGAAGCTGATGCACTGGGGACAGCTGGTGAAGACACACCTGAGCCTTCAGTGCAGAGTGAAGACCTCCATTCTGGCATGTCACTTCAGGGGTCACCAGCATCTCCCAACAAGACTCAGGTCATATTGCCAAGCAAGAAACCACCTCCTATTTCAAAGAAACCCAAACTGTTCCTTGTTGTACCACCTCCACAGTTAGATCTTACAGTGGAGAAAAAAGCTGAAGTGAGTGATACTGTCAGAAGCACATCAAGCCCAACTAAGAGAGACGCTGTGCTTGCACACTGCGAGGAGGCGAGAAATTGTCTTACAGATGGACTCAGTTCTAGCGAGATGGACTCTGGCAGCCTGGTTCCTGAGGGAGGAGCTGCTGGATTCACCTTCTCAGAGACAGTGGGAGCTAATGCCTTTGTGGTACAGCCTGCTGCATCACCAGTTCAAGAAGAACCCAGGCAGGAGGAGCAGTCTGCTTTTGAAGAAGGAAGCAGTTCAGGCAGCAGCCAAGACAGCGGCAGTAACACTGACGGGCACCTATCTCAAGAGAACGAAACTGGTGAGTCTCTTTCCTTTGCCTTTTTTTAGATGCAGCAGTATTTTAAAGAAGCTGGGGAGTGGGAATAGTAATCCTAGCATTAAGGTGGGCTTCTGTAGAGAAAAGAGCCTCTTGCAGTAATTACAACTATAAGCCTAAAGAAAGTTGCAGGGACCCGATTAATATTTCATGAGATTTCTTACAGTTCCTTTCTGGCTTCTCATTATTGCAGACGTGGAAAGAAAACGATGCTTTATCTAATTGTGCTGAGATTTAATGGTATGAAAATGTGGTTAGCTTTGTTAATTTTGATTTTGCATTAGTGGAAGCCATACATATTTTCTTTCACTGTTGATCTCTGTCTGTGTGTGTAAGCAAGCACAGGCATTTTGTGCACTGCAGTTTCCTCAGCAAGTGTTGTTCTGAAATCACAGCAATGACAGCAGTGCACTCACTTGATCAGAGGCAGTGCGAGCAGGTTTCAGGACTGTATGCCTGTAGGGTTCCCATGATGGACTGACAGTATTGATCATTTTCTCTGCATAGTGGAGGTGTTCGAATCGGATACAGTGCATAGTTCATTCCTGCCAAGCAATAGTTATGGGGAAGAGGCGGACGGAGTGGCAACACCAGCGAGACCAAGGACTACCGAAGATCTTTTTGCAGCCATTCACAGGTACTGCAGAAATTGCCTTTCCCACAGTCAGGTCCTGTAGTGCTGTCAGAAATTAATTTAACGTTTACTGAAACATCCAATTACAACAGTCATTGCTGTAACAGGAAGCACGCATTTATCAGCTTTCTAGTAAGGTGATATATGAAAAAGATAAAGAACTTGTGTTTTATTGTTCTACAAATATATTTTAAGCAATTCTGAACTAAAAACTATCAGATTAAATCAATGTAGATTGATATTTTAAGGGGCAGGATATTTATAATACAGTTATGTCTAGTATTTATTGTACTGTTCTCAATCTGCCATATTAACTCTACTGTTGCTTTTTCTGTGTATCTTTTTGTTTTCATTCTTGTTCTTCTCCATCTCTTTTTACTCTCTTTGCTGCTTATATGGTGCAGTTTGGGACAGAGGCTCAACGCTAATGCTTCATGGCAAGCGTGGCTGAAACTGGCAAGTAACACAACATGTCAGTCATATGGCAAAACATATGGCAAACGCTGGATTATAGTTTGCCATAATCCAGCCTGAGGTCGGGTGTCTTGTGTCAAACTGGTTCATGAATGAAATGTGCAATACTGGCTCTATTATCAATGACATTATTCATTTCCCTTAAAAACAAAATCATCTTCAATAGGCAACTACATTTTTGTGCTGTTCACCTGAGGTTCTAAACAAAAAAAAGGAAAAAGAGAAAAAGGCTTAAAACCACAAAACGAAATGTGTGCACCATTTAAACAGTACACACAGAAGACCATTACCACTCTGAACTCCTGAGCTTGCTTTTAGACTAGAATCGATGTAGTGGTAGTGCCATCTTGTGGCTTTGTCTTTAACTTCAAAAGGTACAGGGGCCACCTCTTTATCTGGTGACAGAGAACACCTGAGAGCACCTGTATAGGTTTGTTTAGGTTTAGTCGGTTTCTGAAGCTGCGCATGAGTTCTGCATCAGGAGTACTGAGGGATGGGGAAAGCCTGTTGTGGGAACGTGGCTGGGAGACTGTATCACTTGGGATGCAAATGCTATTCTTTCATCTTTGAAACTATTCCGTTTCAGATGTTATAAAAATTCCATATATGTGATACTGACTTTCTGCAACTCACAGTTACTCCGTAGGACTTGGCTTGTGGAAGCCTTTCTTAAAATGGTCTGTTGCATTTGTGTTGCATGGCACTTACCAGGACTGCGACAAATCTGTTTTTAGAAAGAAGTATTCTGGCCAGTAGCTCTTCTCCATTCTGTATGCAGATAGGGAGTGGATCTCTGTGTGTATGCACATACGTGTAATTCATGAGTTTATGGGGAAATGGACAATGGAACTGGATGTGACATAGTTAAAACTGCTTCACGCATTTGTTATTAAGACCTTGTTTTTGCTGGCTTTAGATTTGAACTACCATCTTCCCTAGTTGTTAATTAATTAAAAATGGCTTGTTTCCCCACACACACACACCACTATTTGTAAAAGGTGTTGTTTTGGGTATCGGCACTCCTGAATACATGCTTTGGAGTAAGACGAGAAATTTAGTGGTATGTGTGTTAAGGACAGGAAGAACAATATAAGTTTAAGTCACAGTTTTCTTTGAAGATGTACCTTATCTCAGTCTGAAAAGCCACCAAAACCAAATTTGATTCTTAATTTTAAGCTTCTGACATAGTTCATGCATGCTGAGAAAAGCATGTGGAGTGCTCTGCACTGCATTCAAAGTCTAGCAATTCAGCACCAAGCCAGGATAGCAGTCTTGCCCTAAAGATCTTTGCAATTGAATTTTGCTTTCTGTATATTTGGAATTTCATTTGGGGTTTGGCAGCAGTACAACCCCAGCATTGCAGTGTTTAAAGATATCCATAGGCAGCCAAAACCCTAATGAAGGGAAGTCTTTTCCCTATAACTAATCGTAGAATCATAGATTCGTAGAATAGTTACGGTCACACATGTTCGCATAGAGACACACAGAGCATCCAAGCACCAAATTCACTTGCTGCTTATGGTACTGACACACAGTTAAATCCAGACAAGGTTCTTATGTTTGCCACTACTAAAGGCATAATTTTATCCTTGTGCTATCTTCTGGTGTCCATTCATCCTCAGGCTGACTGGATGCTGGTATTACATTCTTCTTCCAGAAAGGCAGGTGGAGGCAGCAGCAGCTGAAATAACAGCTGCCTGTGGGGGAATCATAAGTGATCTGTGCATAAACTTCACCACTAGAGAGACAACATCACTCCAAAGTCTTGTCAGAGTTTATGGCAATGTCTGTTTCTGTCGCCTACTCAGCCGACAGATCCTGCTACTTTCTTTTCTGGGAGGAAGGATTATTATCAATAGGCTGCAATTCATAATAACATTTGGGCTTGCCTTGGCAAAATCTCAAGGCCTTTAAGAAAGCAGAGCTCAAGGTCATATTAAGTAGAAACCTGTTTTACAAGGGTCTGTATTGAACACATCTGTATTGATCGCATGGATCTGTATTGAACACACGGTTGATAAAAATTCATACCAAATTACAGCATGCTAATCTTGTAACAAGTCTCTTGACTTGTTTCAAAATAGCATATGTAAAATTAGCCTTTATACAATGTTTTTGAATTAATTCTTGCTTAGCCTGCAGAGAAGCAAAGCAGCTTTGCTGCAGATACCAGGCATGTAAAACATTTCTTTAAGATTTCTAATAATGGGAAAATGGGGCAATAGAAGTCCAGTTTCCACTTATTCCCACCTCCATAACTGCTTCTTAATTTTGTTTTTGTTATACCTGCACTTTACTTGAAGTTAAAAAACACTCCATCCTTTCATTTGGAAAGATAACTTTCATGTCAGGAAGTTGGTCTCCCCTTCATTTAGTCGCAGAGTTGAAATGACAGAGCACCAACAGAACTGTGAATTTTGTCTGTGCATCTTAACAGAAGCTAGAAGACTCAATTTTCACCATTCAGTTAATATTTAGATCGAGGAGGAGACTTGTTTTTTAAATTATTTAATCCAGAGTAGTCACCTGTGGCTCCCTTCACTTCAGCAGCAGTGCACTACAGTATCCTTTTCTAAAAGCAAGTGCACTAGACTGCACTTCTAATTCTCCAAAGAGCATCAAATGAAATAGTAGACCAAAAGAAAACCAGGAAACCCAAACATACTGTAAATGGTGTATTTTTAATCAGGTCCCCAAACTAACAGACAAATGGCACTGTGTATAATCTTTATAATGCATTAATCTTAGCAGTTGAACACTGACTCCAGAAAACCTGATTCACTAAATTTGCTGAAGTGTTTTGGACATTGTATTGCCAGTTTTAGTAGTTTCATTGTTCCAGATTTGCAGAAGAACAATAAAATTTAGCTTATACCTCTAATACCTGCATTAATGCCTATACAGTTTTGGTGGTGTTCTTACTCATGCTTTAGATTTAGATTACTTCTTCCTTGTCCCTCCCTCTGCTTTAGCTTAATTCATTGTCATCCCTTTAAGATGATTTCAGTTAGGAGAGGTAAAAAGTTTAATTTTTTGTTTGGTCCTCTTTTTTTGCCATTTTTCCCACTCAGATCCAAAAGGAAAGTCCTTGGCCGTAAAGATTCAGAAGACGACCGTACCCGCAACCATTCTCCATCGCCCCCCGTAACTCCCACTGGTGCTTCCCCAACCTTAACTACCCTTAAACAAGCCGGATCTATCCAGAGGAGCGTTCGCAAGAGCAGCACCAGCAACGACAACTTCAAAGCCCTGCTGCTGAAGAAAGGGAGCCGCTGTGACACCAGCTCCCGCATGTCCGCTGCAGAGATGTTGAAGAACACAGACCCGCGGTTCCACCGGACAAAGACAGATGTGTCTCCAGACGTTTCTGACAGCCCTGCCAGCTGCTCACCTAGCAAGAGCAAACGGGCACAGGAAGAGTGGGCCAAGAGTGAGGGCCTGATGCCAAGGAGCATGTCCTTCTCTGGAACTAGGTACGGCCGGTCCCGGACACCCCCCTCTGCAGCCAGCAGCAAGTACAATGTCCGCAACCGCATCCAGAGCAGCCCCATGACCGTCATTAGTGAAGGAGATGGGGAACTGGTGGAACAGTCAGAGGGCAGGGTCCGAAGGACTTTGGAAGAGCAGCAAGAGAGACAGCTTGATCTGTTTAACAGTGATGAAATGGACATGAATGACTTTCCATATGCTGAGGAGGCAGGCTGCAAGGAGGCCTTGGATCCAACCCATCTAGACTTACTGACTCAACCAGGTACTTCAAGGAAGTATCTAAGCCCTTCAACTGAATGAAAGTTATAAGACAGTGACAAAAGGCATTGGGTATTAATTTAGAAAATGACAGAGGACTAGATCCAGAAGAAAGCCCAGACCAGGACAAGTTTACTTTGCTGAGCATTTAATCCATGAACTGCATGTGTGTGTTTAAATGCTAAAGCAGCAATAGTTCTGCATGGTTGGGTTGGGGTGGGGAGGACTTGCATTGAATGAGTGGTCTGTGGCTTAAAGAAAGTTACCAGTTGAATTTTGGTTTTTTGTGTAAAGCCTTAGAAGTCCTATAGGGAGGGGGGGAGTTTTCACAGAGCCTGTAGGGGTGTGAAGTTTTTCTTTTTCTTGACTGCAATTGCGCAAGCAACATTTAGGAATAAGCCTGAAAAAGAGGAATGGGAGGGCTCCTGTGGTACAAGCTGGATGTTTGCTTCAAAAGCATTGTAGTGGTGCAGCGTAGTGCGTTCGTTAAGCAGGGAGAGGCATGATGAGTCCCATTCACCTATAAGAAGGGAGTAGGGTTGGTGCTGGGGTGTTACATGGCTTATTACTGGGATATGCCCCCAGTATTCAGTGGAGCGTGTCCTGCTAAAGCAGTTAGTGCACCAGGTTATGAATTGGTCCAGGGTACCTCTATTTTTGGTTTTTCCTAAGGGAAAATGAAATATGTAGTTAACATGGAAAAGGGAGCCGGGTTTTATAACACCCCACTGGCTGCTATGCAGCCACACACATATGCTTGGAGAAACACTCATTTCCAAGTGAATTGCTTCCTTGACTGGAGTATTCCCTTAGAGAACTGGAACAACTGGATGTGTGCGGAGGATGAGAGCAGACAGCAGAAAGGTGGGAGAGGAATTAAGCAGTGTACTGCCAGAGTGTGGAAGGGTGATGTTTCTGAATTAGAAAGGAAAATCTGACTTTGAGAACTTGCACTACAGAGCTGCAGGTGGAGCCTGTCTTTCAGAATTGAAATGGGAGCTGTGTTTTGCCAGAAGTCTGTCTTCCGTTTGTCAAAATAGGAAGATTATTACTTTTCATCACTTGAAATACAGATACATGCTAACTTTTGGTTACCAAAGAATAAGTTACAGTTACTTTCCTCTTTGATTTGCCTGCAGTATTTCTCTTCTTTTTTAACCTGAATAATTTAGTGAGGTTCAGTTTTATTGTATATTTTACAGATAATAAAAACACATAACGGTTTTCCAATTGCAGAGAAGACCATTAATTAAAACTGAAATATTGGCTGGAGTTTTTGGTTCTTAGTAGCAATGAAGCTTTTCATTTTTAAGGAGAATTTTGCATCATTTGATGGCGTGCGCAGTTTTTGTATTGTTTGTAAATACTGAAAGTTGTTAAAATATCTTTTGATCTCCCTACTGTAGAATTTATACATTTTTAGATTGCTTTTAAGAAGAAAAAGCACTCTTTGTAGATTATTTATTTTAGAGAAATATGCTTGTAATCTCTTTCTTCAATCCTTCTACTTGTTAGTAATGTAAATTTCAGGGGCCTTTGTTTAACTCTTCCCTTCCCAAGAGGGGAATAGTGATGAAAATGCTGTGACTTTGCTTCAATAAAGAAAAAGGCTGCCAGTTGCCATATTGTCTTTTGAGTTGATTAAAATCTCCTTCAAAAGATGTGTCCCACAGCATATGGCAACCCACCAAATGCCATAAACCATGCATCCAGCTACTAATCTCCCTTTTTCATCTCAAAATGTACTAATTCACTTCAGAGACAACTAAAGCCTGCTTACCCATCCATCCTATTTTGGCATCTCAATGCTGAGACTAAAAAATTGAAATAATCCTAAGGTTTTGACAATATCATCTGTGAGAGTTTCTACTACTTCCCTCTTACTTGCAACCTGTCCCCGAAAACTAAAATTTGTGGAGAACCAGATTATAAGCAGTGTGTGAAAAGTGTAATGGAAAAGGTGAATCCAGCTGCACTCACTGGAACATGTGTGGGATTAAGTGGTGCACAGCAAACTTTCCACTATGTTTGAATGCTAAATGTATTTAAAGAACCGTTGGGTTTTCTTTTTTATTACATGCAAACCTAATTGGATAAAGTAGATTGTTTCAGGTATTATTAATACTGATCTGAACTACATACTGTTGCAAAGAGTGCAAAACGTTCTGCAGCTGCTAAATGTCTCGTGAGTATTGCTTTGGTGTTTCTCCCAGAGCTGATCACGTGGAACTTACAGCACAGTGTCCTTTTCACAGCAGGTACTGCCCTTTTTAGAGCTATGTGTAACTGCTGACTAGTCCTTATGCCACCATCCCAACAGGAAAATGCTCAGGCTTTGTTTTAGTGTTTACAAACGGGGAAATCATCTAAGTGAAAAATGGCATCATTGGAGAAAATTACAGTGTCTGCAGCTCATGCAGGACTTGGCAGCATTTTGCATGAAGTGCCTGTAGGAGAGAGGGAGCCTGGCCAGCTTGTTTCCCTGATGCTGGCCAGCTGATGCTGCTGGGTATGGCTATAGGCTATATGGGGAATTCTTTGTGAAGTCCCAGCTCACATGCACACCATCTTGTCAAGGCAGGTAGGTGACATTTAACTTGAATGTTGCATGACTGGATTTCTCCTGGCAACAGGTAGCCTTGATGCTCATCTAAAACCTGCATCTGGTATTAGGTGAGTTTGGGTTGAGGCTCAGGTTTTGTCTGAAGGCAGTGCTTGTGTAGCCCTAGTGATGATGCTACATGACTATATTTTACACAGTATAAGTGAAATACATTAAATGTGCTGAAATATGTTTAACAGTGCTTGTAATGATACTTATTTAGGCAACTGAGGAAACTTTCTTAAGGAGATACCAGTGTGTCATCTCCCCACTGCCATCATGCTCTGTAGCAGCACACAGAATTGGTCAGTAGCTCAGTTTCCTCAGCAATACACTCCTTGGTCCAAGTTTCTGCTACAAAACCTTAAGAGCACGACAGCTTTAGGCTGTGTTTTCCGTACTGGCAACAACTTTGGCATGTATGTAATTACGCTAAGGAAAACATTACTAATTTTCTGTCATGCATCCAACATCAAAGATGCTTTCTTCCATTATAAGCCTCCTTCATAGGGAGGTTTTGCAGTTGTGGCTTTATTGGTCAACAAGTATCGATGAAGTTTAGCAAACGTCTGCTAAAGACATCCAGAGCAGTAGAAGAGGATGAAAAATACATACACTTTGACCATGCTAAGGAGAAAAAGGAGACTTGTCATCCTGATGCTTAATGAATCTTACTGTCACTTAGAGGGCTTGTTCAGAGTTTACAGTTTGCCTCTGAGCCAAAATTGATTATTAAAGCTACACGTGAGATTAATTTCTGGTTTTCCTTTTATTGGGAATGATTTTCAGCATCAGTCTTTTCCTAAATTCTGCTCTGTATTAACTCATTCTTTGGTTCCTTTGTTGATGTTCAAAGTTCTTTCTTACTGCTATCAGATGAAGACAGCCCCCATCTCCCTTAGAATTAGAGCCCCTCAGTTATTAATACATTCATGAGGCTCTGTGGCATTTACAAGCCTTCACTGTTTATATACTGGAGAGAGGAGAATTTATTAACTTAAACGAAAGATAGTTATGCAAGGAGCAATAGCTTGGTGAGAGGAGGTTTGGAAGGTTACTGGAAATCAGTTAAAAGAATTGGGAAAGGAGATTTGATGAAGGCAGGGTTTTGAAGAACCAGGATTAGATGCTGGTTGACGCATAAGGCTTGGCCTGAAAGAAGGCACAGAATAATGGCAGAAAGGGTGAAGCAAGAAGATTACTGAGAAGAAAAGTACAGTGAATGCAGAGAACAGCAGTAAGGTATGAGACGGGCAGGATATGCAGATTCTTGAAGACAAGTTTCATTAAGTACAGAAGAGATAAAAAGGCAAAAGAACAACAGGATAGTCACAATAAGCTGTAAGAAAAAAACAGTTAATGTTTTTTTTACAATTCAAAGGTTATAGAAGGCCAAAGTCAGTCAAACGGGAGAAATGTTTTAGAAAAGGAAAAAGCAAAACCGTGTGAGCTTAGAGAAGCAGTAATGGGCTGAAGTGAGGAATGCTTTAGGAGAGCCCAGACAACACCAGGCAGGTGACTACAGGCTCAAACACAACTCTGGGAAGGGTTCTGCACAGAAAAGACTTGCCTGGAGTCTGGAAAGAATATAGGATCAAGAAGATTAAAGCTCAGGTTCATCCTGCCTAACTTCTACCAAGAGCCCTGCATCCAGGGATCTCCATGGACTTGCTCCAGCTCTCCACAGACACCTGTGCTCTGGTAATTTGCTAAGCCTTCAGTTGTTTCTGGGAGAGAAGAGAGGGCACTTCTGCATGCAGCACAGGGATACATGGATTCATAATATTGCAAGCAAATACATCTTGTCAGGTATTGTTTGGCTCCCACAAAGTTCTGGAAAAGCCATTTATAGCGGCTTTCACTGCTCCAACAAAACTTTCAAGTGGTTCAAACCTGAAAAACTCCAACAGGACTTTCAAGTGGTTCAAAATGCTGCATTGTTTGCTTCTATAGAGAAGATGGACAGACTTTAACAAAAAAAAACAAAGTGTTAAAAAACTGACAGTGGCAATGAGGAATAATTTTATCTATTTTATTTAAAATAACTTAAGCACTCACAAAAGCCACAAAGCTACAAATTACATCAGCTATATAATGTTCAAAGTACATTATCTTAGCTCTGAGTTACCCCCTTATACTTTATTTTCTGAAGAACTTTCAGAAGTTCATTTCTTTCCCAGGTAAGACTAGAAAAGAAAGCCTTCTGCAGTTAGGTAATTTTCTTGGTTCTGAAGAGGTCTTACCAACTTTAAATCAGAGTGCAGCATTAGAATCTTGCTAGCTATTCTGTTCTGGATCATGACTGTGGCTACACTGGTGTGAATTAATAAATACTCAGCAGAGTAAAAGAAAGAGATGTCAATAAAAATGTGAAGATGTGCTATATCATCTGTTGTTTTGAAAGACTGGGTACAAGCCTTGATAGTGATTCCCCAGCAGAACTAAGTATGTTTTATGTTGCAAATTTACCTCTTTGCAGTTGCAAATTTACCCCAGCAGAACTAAGTGTGTTTTATGTTGCAAATTTACCTCTTTCACATAATGCACAACCAAGACTTATGGGCCCATCAGTTAGTTTGCCAACAGTGCAAATGCAAAATGTCACTGATTTCTAGTTTAAAATTTTCTGTTAATAGTGAATCCAAATGTGGGGGTATATACATGTTGAGGGGTATATACAGAAAAGTCAATCCCAGTGTACCCAAACTGCTTCTGTCTGTAGCATACTGCTCTATTTGTCCACCAGCCTGCAGTATAAAACAGAAACTGTAGGTACTGAATGAACAAAAAAAGTAAACATCTGTTAGGACATGCAGGTTGCAGAAATTTCTGCATATTCACTACCTCGTGAAAAAAAAAAAAAAAAAAACAGTAAAAAATGCAAGTTCTGTGTTTAGATGGTAAAAACCTATTGGGATGGGGGTGAGATAGAAATTACAAAAACAATTAGATAAAATCTGGCTACAAACAAGAAGTACTGGAAATAGAGTGTCCCACCTGCATCTGAAGAAGAATGGTTCCACAGTGGCAGCATTTAAGAATTACTTAACTCACAAGTTGTTCTTGTACATCTTAGTAGTAAAGGAACATCTTCTTTAAAAGTCAGTCAGATATCCACTGTTAGGTCCTGTAGGCAGGAATTTGTGTCCATTTTTCTGCAGCCCAGTGTGAAAAGAGTATTAGAAACAAAGCTAGTAATTTCATCTGGAAAAGGCAAACTGCTTTCTAGGCCAGTTTAAAACCAGTGGAAGACCACTACAGTGACAAGAGCATTCAGTGCCCAAGGCAGCATCACCCGTGGAGAAGGTGCCCTAGCAGAGTCTGAAAGATGGTGCCATCCTTCTCTCCTTCATGAGAATGTTGTAATGTGGTACTTGAGAAACAGTGATTGTTGTAAATTATTGTGTCAACTGGGAGCTGCAATGTGGTCAAAAGGATCAAAAAATGGAAAGGCCAGATTTCTGTAGTCAGTACAACAGTCACCAACTAGGGAGTTATAATATATTTACCTTTTTATAGAGTCCTAACACAGAGCACATTGCAGAAAGGAGATCTTAAAGACAACAAGAACATGTGCACAAGGAAGCATGTGGGCAGGAGCAGAGGTCATGCAGTAGCACACAAGTGAAAGTGTGGTTTTGGGATAGCTTAATCCACTTGCAAACCGTGGGCGTGACATGCAGTACCAAACTACTGGCAATCCCAGGTGGAACTGGCATATTCCCATACACAGAACACTTCATCCGTTATCCAGACCGTCATTCAGGATCAGTCGAAAGGATTTCACCCCTGTTTCTGTCACTGGCTTCATTAATGGTAGTGAGAAAATCACCTGAGAAAATCCTGGACAGAAAGGTCTCTGTGATGTGTCATACAGGTGAAAAGGTGTACCTCAGTGTAATATTCAAGAGGTTTTAGCCCTTTATTTATTTCAACACAGAACATTGACAAGACTAGTTTTCTCCATTTACTGATACAGCTTTTTGCCAAATCTGTCAGATGTGGAAACTGTGGCGTGTGGGGACATGAAAAGCAGCTGATAGGTTATTTCTCTGAGTTTAAAAAGACACAGCACTACTTTGTTTCTAGACTGTTAAGCGCAACCCTAAGCAAGTTAGCTTGTGTAAAATGAAAGCCTTTTCTGAAGTGCAGGTGTGGAGCCCAGGACTGACTATGCAATAAATTGGTCATCTAATTCATGGCATGAGTTTCTTGTGTGACATGACAACCTCTGTAGACCCAGGTTGGATTTTGGGAACAAAGAATCTCAAAAATCACTTTCTGTGCCACGAACATGCTCTGTCTGAAATTATCACCAGTGTCTGAGAAATTGTAGTGACCTCTTAAACACTAAACTGTTAGTCCGTGTTACAAGTTACCTAAAATACTTGCTGAGAAAAGAGGAAAGGGAAAAAGAGGGAGGGGAAAAAGAGGGAGGGGAAAAAGAGGGAGGGGAAAAAGAGGG
>JAVHNF010006219.1:27389-38617 GCA_034783455.1 Micropsitta finschii | reverse complement strand
CTTGTGCATTTTTATTTTTATGCTTATATGAGAAAGGATTTTGCTATTCCCAGGTCCCACTGTGACCAAAGTTCCCTGCCTGCCATAGCATCTATTTTGCTCTTGTGCATCTGTGGGGAGTGAAATCTGCTTATCTTGGTGTGCCAGCAAGTAGTTGTTGCTACAGACCAAAATATTAATATTTGAGAAGCTCAGTGCATGTGCCATATGGCTTTGTCTGTCCAACTGTGCGTCCTCTTCCTAAAGGTATCCTAAACAAGACCTTCTACTCATTTGTCATGCTCAGTCTTTCCTTTATGCTGTGGGGGACTGAGGCACTGTAAATGCATGGCTGGCTGGCATGATTGTGTTGGCTTCAGGTATGATGCCTGGTAGAGGCAGAGAGCTGGGAAAATGAGGAACAGTGAGACAAGAACAGGAAGGGGATCAGGAGCAATGGTCAAGGAAAATTAGAAGCAGGAACTCCTTTTGTTGAAGACTTAGTGATTTTTTAATCCTGATTTGATGCTTTGCTGCTTTACGATAGCAGTGTTTTGTTGTGTGTTCTGCAGAGAAATTACCCTAGAGGTTTCCTCAGCATATTTTGTGAAAATTCCCATTGCTCAAGGGCATGCAATCAGTATTCCAATTGTCTCTCTTGTCCCAGCTGAGAAAGAGTTGTTTATCAGCCCTGGGAAGCTGGGTAGCGCTTTCATGTTCTCTTGGATGTTTGCTAGTGAAACAGCAGTGTTGGTGTACTGGTGAGCTGCTTCTCTCTCATACTCCCCCCTGATCAAGCCGGAGCTGTTTGGTTGCCTTAGCTGATGCCTGATAAAGATTAATCAGCTGAATGTCATTTCCAGATGAGCTTGATGAGAGGCAGCAGTTGGCTGAGGGGGTGGAATAATGTGGGTTTGTAACAGAGATTTGTATCTGCCCTTCTTGTTCAGGAAGTACAGCTCTTGTCTTGAGCAGCCGTGTTCTGCCAAAGCATGAAATATCATAGGCATGACTGTTTCCCTAATATATGCAGAAAAACTGCTAGAAACCGCAAGGATACTCTTCTCCCTTTGATCCAGAAAACAAAGATAAGCGTGTAAAATCAGGAGGAACTTGGTGTGTAACATGGGCCTTTAAGCATGTGCTGCCTATTGTACAGTTTGTTTCTCCAAGGAGGACTGTCCAAAAGAATATGGTGGGGAGGGAGTCCTACACAGAAATCGTGTGGGCTGAAAGGGGAAAGAGACTGCTGGAAGCAGGGGTCTCTTCACCATACAAGGGAAAGACTGTGGAAAACCTTGGATGCTCAGGTTAGAAGTACCACAGAACAAGTGAAATGCTGGGGCTGGATGGAGGGAGTAGTTGCAGTGGTGTCTTGAGGGTCCTGGGTCAGAGCATGGCCTTGGCCTCCTTATATCTCTCCCTTGTGGCTACTGGACACCAGGACTGCAGTGAAGCATTGGGGGGCAGTGAGGTGGGGAGCACTGGGCAGTGTAAGGATACAGTGTGTTCCTCCTCTGCGTAAGGCTGGCAGAAGAGCAAAGGGAAGGACTGGACTTGAGTGATGGAAAGAAACTGGTTTTGACTTCTCTGGTGCTTAAGAGTTTGAGTTCTTCAGTGAAGCTAAGAAGAACAAAGGAGAAACTGAGGCATGGCCGAACCTAAGGATGTAGTGGGGCTTTGCTTTTGACAACGTTTTTAAATTGTACAGGCAAAATTAATAGTACCACAGAGCTGAGGACTAGTTCCTATTGCCAGTGCATTCCAAGATGGAATACCTTAATGCATTAGTTTTCAAGGTTATTCCTGTTGAAAGCACATTTAAAATCTTCCCTGCATATCACTTTATTCAGCAGTGTTTAGAGCTTTATCTCTTACAATTGGAACACAAGGTTTCTTTATTTTTCCCATGACTGATCTCTTTTGGCAGATCTATAGGTGGTGGCAGTCTGCATATTAAAATCAGCTGGAGTTCTTTATATAGACAAACTAATTTACAAACACCACAGTCCATGCAAACAATTACAAGAATTTCTCCTTGAGAGGTTTTAATAATAAAATGTTAAAATTCAGTACTGTTGCATTCCATACTGTAAAAAGGAAGTCTGTAAGTTTCTTAAAATACCAGGAAGCTGTACAACTTAACCAGCTCGGTTACAACCAGTATTTGAACAAATGATTAAATGCCAGTAGTTTAGTATTTTTGTTTTTGCTTTGCTGGTGCATTGCCAAATTCTGCATCTTGCAAGGGATCTCTTAGTTACTGATGAGAACTGAAGGGCTGTGCAGTTCAGTACAATAAATGCACTGTTCTTAAGGCAGTAATGGGTCTGGTAAATAGATCTCAAAAGATCTGTGTTGTATTTCTGATTTGATGCAGTCTGCTAGGTCATTTTGGAAGTCTCTGGGCTTCACTTTCTTGGGCTGCAAAATAGAAACAATAAAGCTCCAATTGAGGCAGTGGCGGGGGGAGGGGGGTAGAGGAAATTGTTACAGTGGAAGAGTTTCGTGTGCAGTGTACCGAAAGGTAACCCCAGAATATTATGTGGATGTAACTATTGTGTGTTGTGTAGTTCAAAGAATATATTTTGGGTAGTAAATTTAGTTTAGGCTTTTTTAACCAGTTTATCATGCTATAGGCCAACGTGTATGGATGAGCACTTTAGGGAGTCAAATGTGACCTGTCTGTCCTGCCTGATGGAATTCGTTTTATATGCTTTAATGTGGGTCACTGTGCAGTGATGTCTCATGAAAACGTAAGAAAACAAATGGCTTCATTACTTCATTCATTTTTCATTTTCATTCATTCCTTTTGATCTTCTGATCCTTTATCTTTTTGTCTTCAAATCTCTTTTTCCTTGACCAGACGAAATACTCCTTACAAAACCCTGGAGCCAGTCAAACCGCCAACGGTCCCCAATGATTACATGACAAGTCCTGCCAGATTGGGCAGTCAGCACAGTCCGGGAAGGACAGCTTCCTTGAACCAGAGACCAAGAACACACAGGTAAAGCATTTTCTCTCTGTAGCTCTTTACTGCCTTGCATACTGATGCTTACTGAAGTCACAGCAAAGCTTTGAAGCTTTGAGCCTGTTGGCTTTTTGTTGAAAGGCAAAAGGTGGGTTATTCACTGTATTGTTGACTTCTCTAACGACATAGAAATTTTGTCATACTCTGTAGAAGCCTTGTCGAGCAACTTCTGTAACCACAGGCCTTGTTTTATGTAATTGGTTTATTTTGTTCTATGGTATTTGCTTCCCAAGAATAAGCAAAACTTCAAAATCTATGCAGTTGCAAGATAGGGTCACTACCCATCACTATGGGCCCTCATGGGTTGAAAGCTGCATCATTCACCTTAGCCTAAAATATGCTTGGGCTTTTTTTGTTTGTTTTCAAGACCACTGATTGCAAAGGGAAATTTCTGTTGATTAGAAACACTGTGATGAAGGTAGAGCCAATTGTTTTCTTTTGGCTAAAGCTTAATGCACATAGTCAGTGCATGGTAGAAGTAGAAAATAAAACGCTATTCACAGAGCAGGTATTGGCATGAGCCAGTTGTTTCTGCATGCTTAAGGGCTTTGATGAAAGAGTAGTGTATGGTTTTGGTGAGAAGGGTGTTCCAGGTGTATGTCACTTCTTGTTTTCAGTGTCATGTAATCTTTTCCTTGAATTGCAAAGCTGGATCTTTCTCTGAGCCTCTTCAGAGAGACTAGTTTTTTGCAGTCTGATTTTTTTGCATCTGCTTCTGCAGGGGAAAAAGCCAGACTCAAGAATTCACTATAGCATTAGAATGAAATAACTTTTAAATCTGGCTGCAGCAAAGATCTTGTTAATCTGTTTAGCTGGCTACTGTGAATGCTCCCCACTCTTGTCTCACAAGATCGTCTTTTATGTAGACTGCAGTTAGAAGTTCAGCTGCAACTGTGGTGACAAGATCAAGATCATCAGCAGACAGAACGCTAATTTTGAAGGAATTATCTTGGCTTCCATTTTAGATCACCAATTTTATTTTTTGTAACAGTGTTACTTTCTTAAGATACATTTGAATGATTTGTGCTTGACGCTTGACAGCACTGATTTGCAGCCTTCCAGGAATGGTAAATAAATTCTAACATTACTGAGTACTCTTTAATTAACATGGATGAGTTAAAATGGTGCTCTGGCTTCAAAACATCTTGACTACTTAGTTCCATTTTTTTGTTATCCATTTAATCTGTGCAAATTCAAGTCTTGGCCTAAGGACTTCTCTTGGATAAGAGTAAGGACAGATTCACGTGAATCTTGATCCTTTTTCAGCTTCCTCAATTATAAGAAGTGTTATGGCCTCCAAAGACATATGTCGAAATGTTATCCAGTAGTTCATTAGAAGTACTTTCTGTAAAAATCTATTGCTGGCCTCTAATGTGCATGTCATGTAACAGTACTTAGACAGTTTGTGACCTGGCTGTACAGATTATTGTAGAAACCTTTCAGATTATTGTAGAAACAAACTTCTTGTACATGAGAAGTGTTTGCACGAGCAGGCAGAGTGTTAAAATACACAGAAAATTATCCACACCATACCCCACCCCAACTGGTTTATCATGGCTGTTCTCAGTTGTAAAGTTCTCAGTCTAAATTTCTGTTCTGAGCAAAGGAAATGTTCCTTCATCTGACAGCATAAATAATCTTAAATAATTATTTATAGTTTAGGCATGAATTCTTCCAGCTCCAGCTTATTAACTTAACTTATTACAAGGCCCCTGAACTGTTCCTGCACTTGTTACTCCATTGCCTAGAACTGGTGTGTTTCTTACCTTTTTATTTTTAAAGCATTTAATTACATGTTTATCAGCGTAGCTAATTTCACTTATTAGAGGTGTTATGCATCCAGACTTGATTAGCTGTATGCAATTGTAGGTACAGAGGCATATTATAAGGGGTTTTCAGCAGTCTATAATTGAATTGGACTAGCAGAGCTCACACGAGAAGTGTGACTGCTGATAGGCCTTTGTAGGAAATGCTGTGCTAATACTTGCGGTTTTTCTTTTGTAGTGGTAGTAGTGGAGGAAGTGGCAGTCGAGAGAACAGTGGAAGCAGCAGTATTGGCATTCCCATTGCCGTGCCTACACCTTCACCGCCAACCATTGGCCCAGGTATGTGGGATTGTTCCCATGTTAAATTATGGCTGTAATATCACTCACTTGTGTTTACAGAGGGATTTTGACTGAATACAATGAAGTAGAAGCTCTCCTGAAGCAGAGTCTTAGTCAGGAAATATGAATTCTGAGGGGCATTTGAAGTTTTAATTCTTCACCAAAAGTACCTGCAGAAGAATCACTTACAGAATAGCAGATGATTAAAACACCTTTGTCAGTCCATGTTTTTACAAAATAATCAAGGTGGGAAGGGGAGAGAAGGAGATGGGTGTATCCTTTTAAAGCTTAAGTAGATTTTTAAACACCTATCTACAGTTTTGGCTCTTCTGGATGCCCTGAGAAGCAGCAGCAACTATGTTTGGGCTGTTTCAGTTGTCTTCTGAAATAGCCTGCGAACTTTACCATCTGCCAGTACATGGTTTGGTTTTGGTTTGTGGTTTTTTGTTGTTTTTTGTTTTGTTTTTTTTTTTTTTAACTAAGTAAAAGTCTCTGTATCAAAACACAGAAGATGACCTATGAAAACACTGCTAGTAGCAGAATTCAGGGTTATCCACCAGTGTTGTATGGTGGAGATCATTGAGGCAGGAGAACTTGTATGTATAAGATAGCACAGCATTAAAGGAGAACTGTGCAGGATTTCTCTGCATTGAAAGCATACTCCTTTGTCTTTAAAAATGATAAATGGTGAGAATATGTAGAAACTGTCAATAATGAGCAGTCAGGATTGTTGGTAATAAACTAACTCAGTCACTCGTTTACTGTCTGTGTATTTTGTAAGCTAATTTGCAGAAGAAAGCAGTGGAGTTTTGGTGTAATGTAGTTTTGCTATTGCATCTCTTAAACTTCTGTTCCTCAGATGAAAAGTCTTCACGTATGCATGTGTAGGCTTTCCTTTCCCAGCTGTTTCTGATCCTGCAGTGGTAAAACAGATATGAAATCCTTACTATTGTCTGACATCCCATAAAAATCAATGGGAATGAAGAGCTGCAGGTACAGAACCCTGTGTAGGATCAGGGCCTGAGTTTGTGCTAGTTGGCAGAAGTGGAATTTTTATATTTATTTTGGAAGCCTATCAAATGCCCATGCTTTCTTTTCAATTTTTTTTCTTTTTTAATAATATGGCCTAATTGGGAATATAAACTATTTTATTAGCTCACATTTCTGTTCTTCCTCCTTCTGGACCCCTGCCAGCACCACCACTGCCACCACCTCTCCCGATGGGCAGTCTGATAGGTGAGACTTGTATCAATGCTGAAGTGATTGCAGTCATGCTGCATAATCAATAATCACCTCTTCCTAATGAACTTAGTGAGGGTGGTTTTTTTTTTTCTTCTGTACTGGGGTCTCTATGATTTTAGTATAAAAATCAGTTCTGGGAATTTTTGTCTGGTTTTAAACAAATCTAATCCCCACTAATTTCCTGTGGTTAAAGCCTCTGAAGGTAAATGCACAAGGTATGGGGAAAAGGCTTGAAATCAGCTGCTTGAAATCTCTGCTCCATGATCCTACATATTCATAATAGGTACTTGAATAGATGGAAGCTGTGAGGACGCTGTACATGTACAGAGGAATAGTTTAAAATACTAGGGGATTAATTGGAAGGGTCATTGTATATTCAAGTGTCTTCTTGTATATGGTTGGCTTCTCAAAAATGAAATAGTGTGTCCCTAACTTAATAATTTCTTTTTCTTTCTAATAGCATATACTTCAAGTGAAAGTTAGGAATTATTACCTAGTCTCCCCCCACCTGCCACCCTGCAGGAACCTTATGTGGTCATGTGGTTGGTGCATTTTTTGAAGGCCTACCTATTTCTGAGCTAAAATGAAAACAGGCAGCAAGTGCCAAACAGAGCGCTAGTACCAGATAGTTCATTCTGTGGTTTGGATTTTCTTTAAGATTTCAATTTGATTTTCTATATGAAAAAGTCAATTGCCAGCTGTTAAATTGCTTGTAAGATAACATTACTGAAGTTGTGATAGCAGAAACTTTTCATAAAGAAAGGTCCTTTTATTGATTTTGCTTTACTTGCTACAATTTGGAAAATTACTCTTAAATCTCTTTTGTGTTGTTGATGAAACTGGGACTTCAGTACTTTGTGCCTTCTTAAAAGTCAATGCAGTGTTAAATTTAATGGGATTTTGCTTTCTTGTGGTGATTTGATTACTCAGCTAGAAGTTTTCTCTTTGTTTCCATCTTTTGCTTTACCCTTTTCACTGTATTGTTTTCCATTTTTTGAGGGAGGAAGGTTTTCAGGTTTTGTATAGCAGTATTGTTTGCAATTCTGTGAAACTGCATGTGGTTAATAATAATCTAATGGCCTACTGGAATGTAGCTAGCAGACATAAATTAATTTAATCCTATTAACTTAATATTGCTCCAGCCACATTGAAGGTGTTGTGTATTTTGTTTGTGGTTTGTTTTTTTTTTTTCCTGAGACCCTGTTTAAACTGAGGAGATCTTAGTGCCAGAACTCTCATTATCTTAAAGCTTCTTCCCTTATGTCACTAGAACTTACACTCATGGAATACTGTAAAATCACTGTGAGAGATTATCTCTTGATGGATAGAGATTATCTTAAAGGATAGGCCTTTAGTCTCCATTGCCGTGCCATAGCAATATGCCTATGTTTTCACAAGGTTGTATATAGTTATACTGAAATACAGGCTGTCATTCAGGGAACAGGAAAACTGATCTTAACTTCAAAAACACAGATGCATTGGAAACTTGTGATAAACCTGTCACAGCAGCTCATGTTGACAAACATTGTCATAAACCAGGTAACTCTCCAGACAACCCTGCATTAATTTTTAACTGATAGTTTTCCTTTTAATGATGAAGTAGGGAACATTTTTCAAAGAAATTTGAGATATTTTGGTCAGATGGTTGGTACAGATCTAGCAGATGTTTCTGATACGAAAGAAGGGTTATGAACAGAAGGTATTTCAAACAGGTCTTTTTCACAGTGCTTTTAGTATGTAAAAAAATTTCTGAATAGGAAGCTGATACTGGAAATAAAACTTTTTACATAGAAGGTTATTCCTAAAGGAAACTCTCCGGTGCTGTTGGCATTGGCAGTTTTTAAATAATATGATAGGTAAGTCATTCACCTATTTGTCTTGATGTTTTATTAGATTCAGCTGATGGCTTTTTAAAGAGCTGTCATTGCAGAAGTGGTGGTTTTAAGCATCACTGTGCAGTGCAAGAGTATTACAAAATTTTTGAAAATAAAGGTTAATTGCTTATGTTTTGTTCTCCTGGGGCTTTTTTCATGTTCTTATGCTGATTCTTTATGAATTACTATATTGAGTTAGGAGTTCCCAGAGAAGTTTCTTTTTTCTCTTGTTTCTCTCCCATTGTCTCTGTCTTTAGAACATGGCATTCATCCTGTTGTCTGTACTCTGTCAATGCTTTATTGTCTGTTAACTGCCTAAATATAATCCTAAGAATTCTAATTTCATATGCTCTAGAAATCGCTGTTACATGGAGTCCTTCTTTCATCAAGGTGTCAAGAAGGAAGGGAGGAAGGAATGGAGATTAAGTTACTTGAACTAGAAATAATCTAAGAGCTAAATACGAGGTCTTTAGTAGCTTAAAACCTCAAAAATGCATTTTCTTCTTCAAGCCAAAATATTACATTTAACCTTAGGAGCTTAGAACCTCAAGAATGCATGTTCCTTCTTCAAGCCAAAATTACATTTAACCTTGAAGTACAGCTGAAATTTAGCATCCCTTTTGTTCTTCAGTTATACCTGTTCAGCCTTGTGCAAACTTTCTTCTGGCCAAAATAGTCAGAAAAGCTTTTGGAACTTTTCTTTCTTTTCTTGGAAATTGAATGATTAAAAAGGAGCTGTAGTGCAAAGTCTGTGTTTCCAAAGGTATAGGAACTCCGTGTTGTGCAGTGATTAGATCTCCAGGCTCTTACAGTGAGTACCCTTCATACTTCAGCTGTGTTTGAAGATTGTATTACAATCTTTCTCATTAAATGGAGGATGATTTGTTTTTAAAAACCCTAGATTTAAGTTGTTTTGGTTGTATTAGATAATGGCAAGTTCAGAGAGAGCTACAGGAAGCTTTTTCTTTGCTTTGTTTGAATTAAGTCACTTCAGGTGGAAAGTTTTTGGTCTAGACCACATGAAGAGTAACATTATTTCAGTTGTTTTGTGAAAAGCTAAATGTTTGTTTTCTTATTTCTTTTGCAGCCTCTAATGGAAAGCAAACTTAAAGCATTCAGTATTGGCAAAATGAGTACTGCCAAACGGACTCTGAGCAAGAAGGAGCAAGAAGAATTAAAAAAGAAGGTAATGGTGTACAGTGGGAATATTTTGTGTGCAGAGCTGAAATAAAGTTGCTTTTAGATTGCATTCAGCTTTACCACCAGATTTCTTTATTTTGATAATTGTAGATTTCTAAGAACAAAAGTGAATTATATTTTACATGTTAAATGTGTTCTTGGCATCCATGGTGTTAATATATATACAGAGAGAGAGGCGTGCTTCTCTTTCCTTCTGTGTGAGAATCAAAGTTCTGGCTACCTGAACTACTGAATTACAACAGTTCATTGGTTGTTGTATTGCTCAGAATGAAGACAGGCATCACCTTATGGTATTTTCTGTTCTTTCTGGCTCTGTATCACTGGATTTAAGTAATTAGAAAGAGTACCTGTTATCTCTGAAACTGTGACCATACACATCCTTGTTTTTCTGTGAAACCTATTTTTGTGTAATTACTTTATTTGGAATTGATAAAAATATTGAAATTTGGTACTGAATTTTAGGGTACTTGTGAGTGTCTGAATATTGGGAAATCTGTAGCCTATATTCGGTAAGGTGGAAGTTCTGAAACTGTTGGGCTTTGAACTTTAGGCACATTACTGTTACTATGTTTCAGTTCCTCCTGGGTTGTTTGAAATATGAGCTAAAGAAACATGGTAGTGCTAAATTTAGTGTTACACTTGGCTTTATTAAGTCATTGAATTAACTTCTCTGTGAAATACATAAAGGTGATTGTTGTTAATTTCCTTCAGTCACATGGGTTTATTGTAATGGCCATAACAGAATATGTGCTATTCTCTGATGCTTAGATCAACAAAGCTTCAGTCTCATAGTGCTGATCTTTGATATTTTCCTGTTTGTTATCTTTTGAATGTTAAATTGCCATGTAAACTCTTGTAAATGAACAGTCACATTTGAGCATACAGGCCTTATTTGCTTTATGTATTATGTGCTGTGTTTTTCCCACATATCTCTCAAATTTGAATTTTGTCTAAAATTGAAACTTATGTGATACTGTTTGTAGCATGAACTCTAGAAAATAAAAAGGAATGTCATATAGCTAATTTAAGAATAGCTGTCTAGTGAAGGTTGTTCTGTGATGATAGTAAATAGATTAACATTTGCTATGTAGGAGGATGAGAAGGCTGCTGCAGAAATTTATGAAGAATTCCTCGCTGCATTTGAAGGAGGTGATGGTAATAAAGTGAAAACATTTGTAAGAGGAGGAATCGTTAATGCATCTAAAGGTATAACTAATTTTTTTTTTTGAGGCGGGGGATCATTTGGCTTTGAGTAAAGATGAAGATTTGCTTTGAATTGTGTTTTAAAATCAATGTTATGTTAGAAGTAGCAAAGGAGACTTGATCTTAAGTAGCTAAAATCTGCTTTATGCTTTGACTCACTAGGTAGGTAGTGGTATGATGTGTTTAAAACTTCAGAGGAAGAAATGTTTTGTTTTAAAAACCTAATCTTTCTGTATATTAAAAGATGCTAAATTAAGGAAGTTTATATTATCACTTGCTCATTCAATATATTATTTCATTTTAAAAAGACTAAAGAGCAGTAGTATTCTTTCCAATGAACAGCACTGTGCAACATTAGTTAATACAGTTTGGTTTTAATTTGCCTTCAATTGCAGAGGAGCATGAAACAGATGAAAAACGGGGTAAAATCTATAAGCCTTCATCACGATTTTCGGATCAAAAAAATCAACCAAACCAGCCATCTAATGAGAAGCCTCCATCTCTCTTAATGATAGAAACCAAAAAGCCTGTAAGTTTCTTATTTAAATATTAAACCCATACTTAGGAAATATTTAGAAGTGTTTTAAAAGGTCT
>JAVHNF010006216.1:0-21262 GCA_034783455.1 Micropsitta finschii | reverse complement strand
ACTGCGCCTCTTTGTAGGAGCACCTGGACTGATGTAGAATTTCTTTTTAAAGTGATACTTTGTGTCTTTTCCCTTTCCTCCTGTTTTTCTATATGTTAAAAGAAGGCAATGCTCTGTGATAATGGAATGTCTTGAATATAGGAGTAAAACCAGGATTGTGGGGGGGGCTCAGTTTCAGTTCAGTTAGTTGTGGGTTTCAGTTAGTTCTAGATCCATGCAGTGACTAAGGGAAAAACTAGGATGAGCTTTAAGTCACTGTGAGGAAATTGCAGTATTTTTTAAGTAGCACTTGAATCTTCTCCAAGCTTTGTTTTGGGGGAAAATATATTGTGTGGTGACTTGAGTCTTAACTGGGACAGTCTAATTACCCGGTGAAGAAATCCTTCTCCGAGGGAAGGAAATGCACAGGAGCTGGTTAATTACATTTTGTGAAATGACTGAGCAAGGCTCCCTCCCGAGGGTTAGCCCCTCTTCCTCTTCCTGCCTCCTGAGCAGCACCTGAATTTCAGGCTTGACCGTCTGCCTCGTGGATTGGAATTCTGCCTCGGTATTAAGATTTAATGTTGGTAGATACATAGCAAGTAATGACAGGTACTGCTGCTTTCCAGTACAGCAAAGCAAATAATACTTGGAAATATTTACATGGTGGTTGTTATTCTAATCGTATTTCCTTGATGGGCCTCTGGTAAAGGCGGCTTGTCTGCTCCCTCCGTGGCAAGTCAGAACTGTGGGTATTCCAGTTGTAAAAGGCTATGGAGAGAAACTGGTGTCTCCATAGCAAAGATTTCAGTGTTTTGTGATAAGCCCGCATGTATTTTTACCCCGTCTAATTTAAACCAGTCTGCATGACACTTTTCAGGAGTGATTTGTTTGTGGCTTTGAAATATTTTCTTTTTCCTGTGAGAGAGATCAGCAGCACAGAGGGAGCTGCTTTTTCTGAGGGTGCAAAGCAATGGGAATCTCTGCCAAGTCTTATGTAATTTGTATGTCACTGATGCATGGTCATAAAAATACTCTCAGGAATGTTGAAGGAAAAGCTGGTGTAGCCAATTATCTGAAATCACAGCCATCCTAAACCGTATGGGCTTGTGCAGCCAGAGCCTTAATATGCTTGGGCAAAATGCTGTCTTCAGTATCCTGCTGTGAGGAGGGGGGGAAGCTGTCAGCACCGGCAGTCTGGAGTCTGCTCTGGAGGGTATTCAGCTGTACCTGGAATTTCCAAGCTTTTCTGTGTGAGAACTGGTGCTTTCTGATGTATTTTGTCGTGCTATTGCTTGGTATTTAATTTGGCTGAGCCTGGGTGGTGGTGCAGACTTCATCTGTGGCTGGTTATAGGTGATGCCAATTTGTAATCTTTTACAAGTGCGTATAAAAAATATATATATAAAAAGCAGCTTAAATGCTAATAGCAGTGAAAAATCTGTTCAGCGTGTAGTGTGTGTGAAGAAAGCAGGCACACACGTTGGTCTGTGTAGTCTCTGTCAGCTGAGCTGAGGGCTTTTAAAAAGCTGTTCTAATTTTTATGCTGTATGTGGAATGGCTAATCCCATAAAAACCAAAACAGGCTTGAGCCCACTTCCCTGGGTTCCCTGCCACAAGGCAGTGCTGCAGGCCTAGTACCACAAAGTTTCTCCCTATCTCTGTCTACACCTCAGTTTCTCAAAATAATGCACATGGGCCTAGCAGCAGAAGAGCGTGTGGCCCACAGTGACAGCACACCTCAGCGAAGCAGGCTGCATGCTGCGGAGCACTATACACCAGGCTATGGGGGAGCAGAGCTGGACCTGTGGTCCTGAAACTTCATCTCCTCCCCAGAGCAGCAGAGATGCGAAAAGTCACTATAGAGCAAAATTTATTTCTGTTGGTTCTATAGTTTCAGTTTTGTTGAGAACCACCATTTTATGTGCACATACTGGAGGATATTTGCATTCAGAACTGTATCTACTGCCTGCTGGAGGGCTGTCAGCCATCTGTTGGTCATGAATTGGCCACATTTCCTGACCACAAGTAGTATTTCATTCCACCAGGGCATAGCAAGGATTACCTGCTCATTCCATGGGCTTGCATGCCTACTCTCCTGAGTCAGCTGACAATGTATCCCCCCCCGCTGGGCCTCTCTCCTGCCCCTGGGCACTATGTCCAGGTGACCTCTCATGGTCACCAGCTGTGCTGTAGGTGCGCTGACTTGCTGACCTGGCTCCATCAGAATAAGCCACCAGGCAAGGTTGAACTCTCAGAATCACAGAATCAACTAGGTTGAAGACTTGCAAGATCATCAAGTCCAACTGTTACCCCAGGAAGTCCAACCATTACCCCCAGGAAGCAAGCAGGCTAAACACCCAAAACTGAAGCTCCTATTCAGCCGTATGCAGACACAAACTTAGACATTAAAACATTTTGGTATAGAGGGGTTTATTCTTTTATAACTAAAACATCAGTGTGCTATCAACATTGTTCTCAGACTAAAGCTAAAACACAGCACTGCACCAGCTTCTAGGAAGGGCATGCTGTCAATTTAAGATTTTTCTGAACCTTTCATTCAGTGAAAAGTTTTGATACTTGGGACTTTTTTATTAGTTCAGGCTGAAAACAATGTTAAAATAGCATTTCCATCAGGAGAGAGTCTACTTTTCAGTCCTTTCTAGTTATTATATTAATCCTGACTCTTTAAAATGGCCTAGCTAAGCATCAAACTGGGAACTGTTAGAGAAAGTATGCTCTTACTGTTTCACCATTTCTCAAAAATCCATTTACAGGCTTGCAAAGGTATTTGTTTTTACATGCAGCCAGTGTTTCTTTCTGCTCCCACAACAATTTTGCTCTATGTCTGAACTAGTACTTTAGGAAAATGAAAACAGAAATACTTATTTTCTGCCCTTAGAATTAGTTTTTAAACTTTGAAACGTTCTCAGTCTCATGTTTATAAACAAGAAATGGTACTTGGCTCTTTAAGACCTACTTTCATTTTACTGGGGGGTATCTTGTGTTTCTTTGAACTCTACTTTTACTAAGAAAATGTTCTTGAAATGCTTTCATGATCAAATGCAGTACAGTTCAGATTCAAGAAAATATTTGGCTTCCTTCTTTTGATACCAACACTGAATTATAACCTACACAGAAACTTGGAGCCAAAGCACTTCAATGAAGCTGGCCTGGTTCAGCAAAACACTGAATAATGTATTTTTGGCTCACTGAGGACAGTGGGAAGTGTAGACCTGAAGTAATATAGGTACAGATATACTTAACCACTCATAGCACGTAGCTAAGTACCTTTTCCCGTAAGCTGCACTGGCTCATTTGCCATTCCTACCCAAAACAGTCATTTCTAGGGAAACTGAAAAAAAAGTTGGTCCTTGTATCTACATAGTTTAGGGTTTGAGTACTTGCACTTCCATTTGTGATATGCAACTAGACCTAATAAAAATGGTGTCTTAATATATCTATGCATGTAATATCTGTAAAGAAATGTCATTTCCAATGTAGGAAAAGAATTGCTAAAAACTTTCCTCTGTCCAAGTTATTCCAGATCAAAGCTATGCAGTGAAAACCTGTTAAAAGAGAACCTGATGAAGAATAAAAATGTTAAGCAAATCAAACCAGCCAGTGGTAAAATGATAAAATACTGAAATAACTACTTAAAAAATGCATCCCTAAAACCTTCAGCCAGATGAATACATATTTTAATACTGCTTGACAAAGTGTGCTGTCTTTCATTTTTCTTCTGCTACGTAGTACATATAAAGAAATTCTTTTCAGAAATAAATGTGCTCACCAGTGTCTTCATTTTTCATTGGCATATGTATCTCAACACTCCATCCTTTTGGTATGAAAGAAGCTTGTTTCATTCACAGAAATCTGGAGCTGGAACCCAACGCTTTACTTATCTGCTTATCATAAAAAGTTTCCCCATCATTCTTGTATGCTGACTCCTAGTCCTGTTCCCAGAAAGGAATGTACTAGTGATGGTAGACAGCAGTCCCCTCTGTCATCCTACCATTTTTTTTTTGGTAACTGTTCAAGCTTTGGAAACTTCTGTATGTTCTCTGAGAGAAAGTATGCTACCCAGGAAAATCTGCTATTAGAAATGCCCTTTTTCTAGAGTTTAATCAGAAATATCCTCTTAGAAGCTGTGTGTGACCATTACATCATTACCTAAATGTTATTAAATAGCTGGAATAATTTTATAATGATATTTCATTATTAATAATGTTTTGCTAATTCCACTAATTTAAAATAATTTAGTATGTTATTAACATATTTTCAATTTCCATTTAAAAATGTTGGTTCCTTATTGGAACAGATTTGATTTAACAGTTGCTGAGTTAGGCCACAGTCTTTCTTCACAATTATGTGTTAAACTTGAATGAGCAAAGACAGGAGGATTTTGGTCCTCAAAGGCAATTATTTTTAATAAATAAGAACAGTGTGTATTTGAAGCAGTTTTATGACTCAATGTCAAACACCTAAGTTCTGCAGCATCCTGGTTTCCCTGTACATAAGCTGTTTTTCTGTGAGTGTATGAACAATGTATTCTCTGAAAAGTGTGCACAAAGTGGCCTCCTTGCCTTATGGTTCTGCATCCAGAACTGCATGTTGCCAGTAATTGGATACACAGACAGTTACAATGATTAGGAGGCAACTTAGAAACAAGGTACCACTGAAAGACCTGAACCCTCTAATTCCACTAAATCTCCATTTAACTGGATGACTTGGAATTCGTGTTCCCCCAAACAACTAAAACAGGATTAAAGATAGAGTTGAATTGTTAATTATTAATTAAAACTCCAGTTTATATATTGTTGGGATACTGTCTTTAACTCATTAGGACACAAAAACTGTGCATCTAAATTCAATATATTGCATATTCAAAAGTATTAGCATGCAAAAAATGTCAATGAGTTTTCTGAAGTTATCAACCTTATTTCAAGGCAAGCTCATCACTACCAGCACTCCAACTGACATCAGTGGCAGTGCTTTATTAAATTAAACTGAATTAAAACATGGGTTTTCCCTCTGTACTTGCACACAGGCACACACTCACATACGAACATACAAGCACAGCTTCAGGTAAAAATCACTTGCATTCTCTATTCTCCTCAAACATGAAATAGGTAGCAGAAAACAGGTTCTTGCCCTCTCCAAATGGAACAGAGAAAACTATGATTCCTCTTGCTTCAGTGTTTTATCTCATATTCCAAACACAAACTCACATTCAGCTTTATCCAGTTTACTCATTAATTTGAGTTAAAATTGTAGGCATTTTCACATGACTCTTAGGAGAATCAAGCCTATAAAGACAACATGTAATGCATACATTAAGAATCTAATGTATACATGTAACACATAGATGTACTTTGCAAAAATAGCATGAAGAATGATCACTCACATCTGCTATTTTTAAGTTACCTATATTTTTCCATCTGAAGGGGTTTTCTTTATTCTTACTACTGTTATTCTTATGTTCCTTTAAATCACCATTAGAAACTGCCTCTACCAGGAAAACTTTTAATATTCTATGCTTGCTGGCCCTAGCAGAAAAAAAACATCATTTCTATGGGATGGAGATGATAGGTTTGTTTTCAGGTCAAGCGATCAGCTGCACTTCTTAAACATCATCTCTTCTAGCTTCATCTATCACTGCTAGGCTTACAGGAACTTCCTTGCAGTGGGTCAGCCCCATCAGGCACTTTTGAGATCATAAACCCATACTATGCTTAGCATCAATATCACCAACCAGACTACACCCAGTTTTCTAGTAACTTATTTGGAATGTCATGTTAGCTAATCTGTCATAAAATATTTATCCCTCTAGAGGGATTAAAAGAATGACATGCTCCTGTTGTGAAAATACGAACAAGAAAATCGGTGATTTCCCTGACAGACCTGGATGGTTTTCGTCAGTTCAGCAACATTAATGTATGGAAAACAGATTCCACGCTCTACTTTGGCTAGAACATGTCAGTCTATCATGTTAAAAATATCCATGACTAGTCAGCAAACATTAAGTACCTTATCCTCCTGCCTCTGATCTTAAAGCCATATTCCACTGGACTACATCTGCAGAAAGACTGGACAGAATGTTGAGTAAGCATAAAATTACTCAAAAACTCTGAGTCTCTGTGTGTCATATTTCTTTGACAACCATTAGAAAATCCCTCTTGTCTATGTCAATGTCAGCTATGTCAGCATATTTTAATCTAGAAAATTCACTGAATACCATGGTATTTCCATGGCTTATGCAAATAATAAGGACAGTAAAAGAACTGATGTATACAGGGCACATAATTCTTCTGGCAGATCCTAGCTATTAGGGAAAGTAAGAAAGTCTTTTAATAATATGTGTATATTTCCTACTAGCTATTTTCACATTTTAGCTGTCAGAATGAGTAAACCAAATACTTTTGAAGAAGGAATTAGAGATCCATTTGCTAAGCTGAAGGCACTTAGCATTCCTGTCATATCATATCTTTAGTGGAAGGCCAGGAAAGGATAACAATTATTAGACATTACTCGTATTTCAAACCTTATGCTGTTAAAAATATTTCAAATTACTTTTCTATCTCAAAAGACTTTGAAGTTTCTAAGATTTTGTCAAAGATTAATGAAATAGCTTTTGAGAAGCCAAAGCGTTTCTTTTCTATTCCTATAACCACCGAACCTGAAACCTACAGGGTTTTACGGCATGGGAGCCTGACACCATGTATGCTTCCTGTATAAAACACAGCTCAATTTGGGATCAATTTTGTAAACAAATAGCACAGCCAGGGTGATAAAACTGTTGCCACAGCACCCACTGTTTGAATAATTACTTACAAGACAACATTTCTATCCCCCAGTGTTCCCACTAATCCTCAGTAAAGCATGGAGTAACTTGAACACCTACTGACTCAGTTCCCTCAATTATAAAAACCTCACTCAAGATCAAGTAGGGTTGTTGGGGTTTTTTACGTATTTGTGAGAACATTCATTCATCTCACCTGACTTTAGCCATTTAACTGAAGCACCCATGTTGAGGATGAAGTCCAAGCTAAAGACTGTCCTGCACGATTGTCTGTAATGTTACAAGCACCAAGAAAAAAATGCCAGAAGTGTATGTGTAAGTCAGTTCCACTGGATAGTGTACACTTACAGGGATCATTGAAATTAAATGTCTCAGATAAACCATGCAAATAATAAAGCAGCTGTCTCTATCTCTTGGAGAAAAAAAAAATAAAAAAAGGAAAAAAATACAATAAAAAATAAAAATAAAAAATAATAATAAAAAAAAAACACCAAAAAAAACCCAACCACAAAACAAACGTAAAAACCCACAAGCAATAAACTGTTTTCATTTTGCAGGACTTGTGACTAAAAGCTGTCTTCCTTGCAGGCAGGGCAGATGTGAGAATACTTCAGGGAATGCAGGGGTCTGCTCTACACACTCTGTTATTCCTGAAGGTAAAGAAATGTTTCTGCCTTAGGATATCCATGCGTAACTCAGCCTTCTCTGTGCTTCTACTTAGGTCTCCTCATATTTCAGGTTCCTAGATATTTCTGGACTCTGCTCAGTTTGACTGAGCCCCTTTCTGATCCTCTCTATAGGCCAAAGGGAGCACAGTTCATCCATCACTCTTGCAAATTAATTACCCTACCAGATGAAAGAATCATATCATGAAGTGTGTATGCACCTCTGAAATCACCTAAGCCGAAAGGTGCTTTCCTTACACAAACAGGGTCTTTGTTTCTGAGAAAGCCCGAGGCAAAACCCACAGGACTGCTGGGGTTACATCCCATTGACTTCCTTACTCAGTAAGTCCGTGTCAGAAATAGTAGCAGCTCTGTAGCACTGGGAACCCCCCATACAGTCACTGGTTTTTTTTACCAGCTCCCGGCTCCATTGCCAGTGCTAGTGCAGTCATTCTGTGGTGGTGAACTTGCTGTCCCCTGTTCTCTGCCTACACCACAGATACGCACACGCCAAACCACAGCAGTTATTTTAAAATCCTTTCCAACCTTACTGAGCTTGTAACAAATAACAGTGCTCTAGGCACTGAACAGCCACACTGCTCCTTGTGTACATGTGGCCAGGCAAGGTGACTAGATCAGAAGATGCTCAGATGTGTTGCATCTGGGAGACTGCATCTGGCCAGCCCATTTCTGTGAACCCCAGCAAAACACAGCTTCTGAAATTTACTATTGTACATCTTCCAGACACAAGGGTTTCCTTAATAAAATGTACCATTTTAAATGTACTTTCTTTGCGAGCCAGATTCCTGGGTAAGTTACCTCTCTAACAGTAGTATTTACTTTTTCTGCATGCTAGGGAAATAAAACAGAAAAGGTAAGAAAGCTAGTGTAACTAATCAAATCAAGTAAGAAAAGCATAGCACAATTTATCTCCTTTGATAGAAGGAAGAATCAGGAGGGATTTAATTCTTGAAGAGTGGTGACCATTTTGCTTTTCATCCTAAGGCTTTTGCAAGAGATTTTCCAAAATGAGAATGAATCTTTAGTCGAACTTTAACTATAGAGCATCAAATTACAAGCTGAGGGAAATGGAGAAATAACATGACAACACCACCAGTTCTTTCTGCAAGAGACCTGCAGCATGTCGTTGCAAATGAGATGTCAATCCTGTAATTAGCAATTCACTCAGTATTAATTGTGTGTATGTTACTGCACATCAATCACTGTCACTTCCATGTAGTCAGGATGTTTTATAGAACCTAATTTGTAAACAATATGCAAAAGTTTAACCCTCTTTAAATTAAAATTGTCAAACATCTACCTAACCTTCAGTGAACACAGAAAACTATGTGCAATTTGGCTCCTCAATGGGAAAAGGGAATGTTCAGCTATTTGCTTCTACAAATAGACTTTTAATATCCTAGTAGGTCCTAAGGGAAAAACAAGCATGCACTAAAGGCTATAGTCCACATCCGAAACAACTGTAACCAAAATGTAACATTTACTTTTTTGTCAAGGATAACACAAAACTGAAAAAGCAGGGGTACGAAGTTGAAAGTCAAAACTCATTCCAGGAATACCTATTCTTGATTTAAGATGTGTCCAGTGAAGCGTAATCCATGGCTTCCCTGGCAAACAGGGGGGTTCAATTGTTTAAGAAATATTTAATTCCCTGATTCCCAATTTGTCAACTGCAAGCATTATAACTTGCTTTGATTTTCACCTGATAGATTTCAGAAAGCACTCCATAGGAAAATTATATTTCTAATATATTATGAGAACATATAAATTATATTTCTCATATAATGACTACTACAACCACCCTTTCACCTTAAATTTGATAGATTAAGTAGATTGAGCTCCTGGAACTCTTCCTTTTAATACATTTTTTCCTATGCTGTAATTATTCCACTGGCTCCTCTCACCAGTGATCAACAACCTTTCTGAACTGTGAACATTAGTCTTTCACTTAAAAGACCTCTGAAAGTGCCAGATAAAACAAAACTTATCCTTAATATTCTCAGGATTGCATTAAAATCTTTGATGCAAATTACATTCTCTCCTAAACCGTAACTCCTTCTGACTCAAAATGAATTGCTCATCTATTGCTTGTAAGTGACTTAGATCCTATGCTTAATATGGTCAGCAGGTTCCTTAGGTATGTTTCTCACTGTGAGATTCATAAACACTGAAGCATAACCATAAGAAAAATCTTCCTGTGGCTAAAAGAAGGTCGTGAAATGAAATGAAATGAATCACAAACCGTGACTCTATCTTCAGTCTGCCTCCTCTGGAGGTCTCAGGCCAGACCACAAACTGTAACTCTTGCATGAAGCTGCCAAAAACACAAATTCCAAACTGGCTACCAGCTTTTTTTTCACTTAAATGCAAGCTTAATCTAACAAGCATATGCAATGCGCAGTTTAGGCATGGTTTGCAGTTTTCAGGTCAACTGCTTATTTACAAGTCAAGATTTTAAATAATCTATTAATTTTATGACAGCAAATACCTATCTACAAAAGTTGCCAGAAACAGAGGGGTATCTTTTCACGTTTGGTATCATTTTTCAATACCTTATGCCCTTTCTTTACCAACAGTTTGGGACTCACAAGCCATAGGGTTAAAAATGCTACCTAGAAATACACTTCATTGGCTTCAGACAGAATGAAGGTGATGCACCTCACTGGTCCTTTAAAACATGGGATTTTTGTTTTAGCGAATATACATTTTCTTTTGACAATCTAGCAGATATGCAGAGACTGAAAACTGTGCTGTATCTGCTTAAAGTATAACAAATGTACAATACTCATAAACACCACTGCCACTGTAATAAGAAGGTGCTCATACAACGAGACTACACACCAGGAGTTCAGTGCATAGAAGTTTTCACCACAAGCCTAAACTCTGAATTCCTTACATGCAAATACAATGTTCTCTTAATTAAATGGTTAGTACTGTACAAATGAAATTAACATTAATCTGAGATTAGGAAAACAGATCAAGGCACATGTCACAAAGTCAGAATAACGAGGTACTGGATATGCTCGCAAAAACAAAGCTAAGATTTGAAGGGGGATGGCTACAGTCAAAGTACCCAGCTCCCACCAAGGCTGATGATTTTCTCCATCACCTACATGTGGAATACATACACGTTTCACATCAACACAGGTGGTTCTGTGGCACTTCTCCAAAGAGGCTGCTCTTTGCAGAATGAACAATCTCCTTGATCATGTACAGAGCTAATGAATGAAAAAGGACAGAGCCTTCCACAAAAGAATAAAATCTATCCATGCTGACACCTTGCATTATACTCACATTTATTCTAGAAGGAAAGACACAGAATGTAAAACTTAATATGAGATGAGTAAAGTACCTTCCCAACTAAGGGACAGGAACATATTTACTTAAATATTTTGTATTCTGATATGCATATATATCTTACACCAGTTTTTATTGTTACCTATAAATAACTAATGATTTACTTATAAAACACCCTTACAAGCTCTGTAATCTCTTTTAAAATACAGATAACATAATGGAGGATATGACTGTACTGAATAAAATTAAAAAAGCTAAAAAATATTGATATTTAGGGAATTTATGTGCAACATTCATGGGAAACAATGCTATATCAGATCAGTAATTTACTGTGCCTGTTTTTTACATTAGAAGTAGTATTGCAAAACAAAAGGCTCCCAAGGAAGCCTAAACCAATATTGTTCTAGATTCTGGAGTAGCTGTTTAGGAAGATACTTAACCATGTGGTTGGCTTCCAGCATGATTAATGTTATTACTTTCAAATGCTTCAGTTAGGCCTCCTGAATGAGAGTATGTTGACACAAAGTAAGAGGGGAAATAAAAAACAGAAGATCACTGTCTTCCAGAGTATCACTTGTTCACAAAAGTGTTTAAACTAGCATTTTGCTGTTACAGCCTCTGCAACTGGCTGGCCTCAAAGAGCAATACAGTCATCTCACCCCACTGAGCTTAAAGCAACCTCTCATCCCTCCTTCTATTTTTTTTTTTTCCAGAACTTTTTTTGTCTATTATGACTGGATTCCTTGCATATTCCCTACTCACTTTGGCCTCCTATACTCAGAGGGTGGATCTCCACTGAGAATTAGCCTTATTATTCAGCACTGCTTCTTACCAGCAACTCAAGAGAGCTGAAAATACTGTAATGAAACTCTGCTCTTCTGAAATTATGGGCACTAAAAGGAGTCCCAAATTAACACAAGGTTTTTTCACTCTGCCCCCATTTACTGATGTCTGGCCATGCATATGTTACTAAGTGAAAAGTCTGGTATACACCTGGCTGTTGCTTTGGTATGCCAGGATCCATCAGCAGAACTGCGGTATCACCTCCAGATATCATCTCCATGCTTCCACCCCCTCCTTCAAAATCAGAAAAGTAGATTTTGTCCATTTGTTGGTTAGAACACATGCTGTTTCACAAGTGATAAAAATACTGTCTCTGAATTGCTCATCTCAGACAAGAATATCAGAAAGCCACTGAGGCAAATTCTTCCTTGAGTTCAGATTAAATTCCATGAGATACAAATATTGACATTCTGCTCTAAGTGTAAAGACAGCTTTCCAAGGAACTAGAAGACTCACCTAGAACATAATCAAGTGAAAAATAAGCTATTAAAATGTCGTGGAAATTTGTAGCAGCTACTTTACATGGATGCTGTGGTATTAATAGTCTTGCCTTGCATATACAGTTGAGTGATGTTGCACACTGCTTTGAAACACTTCTGCTTTGACAACCTTGTCTGCATAAGCTGAAGTTGACATCAGAGCTAACAAAAAACTTGTAATGCAAAGGTTTGTGCTTAGCTTTTGTATCCAGCTGCACACACAAACACAATAACAGATGGAGGATTAATAAAGAGTAGAAGAGAATGAATTTTCCATGTCATTATCTTTCAGAAATGAGAAGTACAAAGCCACACCTATTCTATTACATGTCTGGCACAACGGGCTTCTGTCTTTGGGCCAGATGTGAATTGGTTTTTAAAGAAAAGTGGAAATGTAATTAGATCATACTGTGGATAGACTGACCTTACACTCATCTGAGTTTTCATTAAAGTAGCTATATAAAGCACTTGATATGTTGCAGGCTGCAGCTGTCAGCTTTAAGAGCTACCTCTGAAAGCCCTAAAGAATTAATGGCAAGGTAATGATCGCAGCAAGTGGTCAGTGCAGCTTGCAGTTCCACTGCAAAAATAACCATTTAATTACCAACAGTTAAAAGAGGCTGCTCCTACAGACTCTGAGTCAAATTTGAGGAAGTGTTAAGCATCCACAATTCCTATTCATTTCAGGGGACTCTGTAAGCATTTATCTCTACCCAGGATTTCACCTAGTAATTGGATTTTTTAGACCAATACCATCTTCTGAAGTTTCAGATATCCAGCCATTCCTGTAGTAGGGCACTTGATAAGGTCATCTGCTTTTCTCTGTTGCTTTTGGGGTTTTTTGGGGGGTTTTTTGTTTTTGGTTTTTTTTGTTTTTTTTTTTTTAAGGGGCATTGGCTTTTAGAAAAGGTTTACTTTGAGCAGCCTGCAGGTCTTCATTTAAAAATACAGCGTATTTTTGGACTATGACATCAATGTGCCTCATCTGCTGATTTTGCCCTTCATTATGCAAAATGCCTTGAGAGGATGTCACAGAAAGAACTACGTACAGAGTATTTGCAAGTTCATCTCCCAATTAAATTCATAGCTTTAGGAATCCAGACTTTTTCCTTGATCTGACAGGTAGCAGAATAAAGCAGCTGAATTTTAGGTGTTGTCTGTCATGTTTTATCCGAGGAAGACATTTACATACCTCAATAATGCCAAGAACACAGGCTTCCAAAGTCATATACAAACTGGTTGCTTTCCTTAATCACCAATTAACTAGGCAGCAATCCAGAAGAGTAGCTTGCTCTAAGAGCTTTATACCAACTGAACATCCATCCACAGATTTCTAATCTGAGAACATTTTGTAGTCCCACTAAAAATTTCAGCAGCAGAAATGTCAAGAAGAGATTGTAATAATGAATAATTATTTATTACTGCCAATGAGTTAATATACTAATGGATCTCTATGGTATTACTCACTTGTAAGCTAACTGATTGTTAATGCATGTTTTACTGTGGTAACATTACTCAGACTCCAAAACATGACATTACTTTTAGCAAGGAGATTCTGATACTTTGCTGAGTAAAAACACTGTAGTGTAGAATAAATGCTACCCATTCTTTTATTGCAGCACTGCAGTTCTGCAGTAACCTGTTTTAAAAGCTGATGTCTCATGAATCTTGAGTTTCTAAATTAAGGTGTATACTGTAACTGAATGCAGAAACATAAGAAAAGCATGCAACAAAAAAATTATTTGTTCTATTTTCCACACAAAAAGGCTCAAAAGAGATGAAATAATCATCACTGTCACTGTAAATCCTTTACCAGCACATAGTGTCCTGTAGTAAAGGCAGATGAGCCTAAACAAGGAATACAAAATTGTCCATGTAGGTATGAGTGATATAAAACTCTTGCCAGATGCACAGTGATATTCACCTGTTCAGCAGGTCTACAGCTTCATTCTTTGAGAAAGCCTTTTTCTTGAACAAACTAAGCCGCTGCCACTGAAAAAGGTTTATTATGCTGTCCCTAACACTAGTACTTCACTGCTGCCTATTGGTAACTATGGGCACAAAATGTTAACTAGAAGTTTGCCCTCCACCTCTTTGCTAGGTAAAAAGCTGGCTAGATGTCCAAGCCCTGAGTGTGGTGGTGAATGAAGCTGAATTCAGTGGGCAGCTGGTCACAAGCGCTGTCCTCCAGGGCTCAGGATTAGTGTCAGTTCTGTTTAATATCTGTCAATGATCTGGACAAGGGCATCAAGTGCACCCTCAGTAAGTTGGCAGAGGATACCAAGTTGGATGGGAGTGTTGATCTGCTTAAGGCAGGTAGGCTTCTCAGAGGGATCAGAACAGGATAGATTGGTGGGCCAAGGCCATTGGTATGAGGTTCAACAAGGCTCAGTGCTAGGTCCTGCGCCTGGGTCACAACCCTATGCAACATTCCAGACTTAGAGAAGAGTGGCTGGAAAGCTGTTTGGCAGAAAAGGACTGGGGGTGCTGATTGATGGCTGCTGAATATAAGCCAGCTTGTGCCCAGGCAGCCAAGGTGGCCAGCAGCATCCTGGCCTGTATCAGAAATAGTGTGGCCAGCAGGACTAGGGAAGGGATTGTCCCCCTGTAATCACACTGGTGAAGCCACAGACCTTGAATACTGTGTTCAGTTCTGTGGCCCTCACTACAAGAAAGACATTGAAGTACTGGAGCTTGTCCAAAGAAGGGTAAAGAAGCTGGTAAATGGTCTTGAGAGCAAGTAGGATGATGAACAGCTGAGGGAACTGGAGTTGTGTAGTCTGGAGAAGAGAAAGCTCAGGGGAGATCGTATCACTCTTTGCAACTACCTGAAAGGAGGACCAGAGTGCAACTACTCTTTGCAACTACCAGAGTGAGGTGGGTGTTGGTCTCTTCTCCCACATGACAAGTCACAGGATGAGATGAAATAGCCCCAAGTTATGCCTGGGGAGGTTTGGATTGGATATTAAGAAAAATGCTGATTTTGACAACTTGAAAGGGTTGTCAAGCATTGGAACAGGATGTCTGGGGAAGTGGCTGAGTCAGCATTCCTGGAGGTATTTAAGACATGTAGATGTGGCACATAGGGACATGGTTTAGTGGTGGACTTGGCAGTGTTCGGTTTACAGTTAGACTCAATGATTTTAAAGGTGTTTTCCAACCTAAATGATTCTATGATTATATAAATCAGAACTGCATTCAGTGTCATCCTTAAAGCACTTTTTGATAACTATGCTGCCTCTTCATATCCATAAACCAACAGCTGCTTGCACCTTTAGGTGTTAGCATACTTTTCTGTAGTATATTCTTTTGCACTGGTACTTCATACGCTTCATTTCCATCAACCCAAGTAATAAACTTCAGCTACCTGAAATATAAACCAAGAAACATTTGTGTATCTTGGAGCACTTATGATATATACTTCCAAGTAGCCACCAATCTAGCCAGCAGAGCTAGTTTGGCTGAGGTAATATAGGTTCTAAGCCTTGCTTAGTGATGATGGGAAATACCTCACGAAGATGCTACAAGACTTTTATGAATGAAAGAAAGAAAGAAAGGATAAGTATAAGCTTGTCCAGCACAGACAACAGCAGGAATTCCAGGAACATAGTATTTCACTTGGGTGGTAATTTCCTCCATTACTGGGAGGTGACAGACACTTGCAAATCACTTTAGCTCTGATTACAACCTGACCTACCTCTTGATGGAAAAGAAGCAGATCTTTTCTATTTTAAATTTTTTTTTAATAAACGCATGGAGTTTGTGCATGATCATAGGAATGGTTAGATATGAACTGCTACGTAACTATACCCCAAGAAAAGATGAGTGGTCAAGAAAGGGAAAAGACCAGAGCCTTAACGTCATCTTCCCATTGCACAGACTAGTACAGAAATGCCCTAATTTGCAGATTTTACAGGCCAGAAATTCATAGGTCATGTAGAGATCCAGGACTGGTTCTTCAGAGAGCACATACTTTCTTTGGCAGACCTGCTGTATAGCACAGTTCTTGTGTCACATACCTCCTGCTTTAGTTCAAGCCTCACAGGCCAGTCTAGTCCATCAAATAGTGAGGAAAACCAACATTTTCTCCAGTGAGCAGCAAAAAATATTCTAACTGCTAGTAAAATAAAGCAGCAAATTTTTCAGCCCTGTTGCACCTTCTTAATAAAATCACAGCCAACTCTGCAGGGGCGATTTTGCTCATCTTTTTTAGAAGCACTGAATAATCTTCATATTCCTCCTGTGGGCAGGAAACTATTAGTATCTGCCAATTAAAACAAGTACAGAAATAGAGGCATGGAGAAGCTGTAAGAGCACAGTTCAGATGTTCTGAGTCAGTAAGACTGCCCACGCATTCTTGAGCTAGAGAACATTTTTCTTCATTTGAAGTTCTGCTTTTTCCCTGTGCTTTGCTAAGAGCCAGTGCAATTTTTATAAAGATGGGGTTCTTACTCTTCTTCCCTTCCTAATGCAATTGAAGGTAATAAATAATTACGGAGAAAAAACAAAAGGCTCTGAGCAGCATTTGGAGCATCAGCTCTGTTTTACTATCTTTTAAAACTCACTGATAAAAGTTGTCCGGCCAAACATTAAAGAGAAACTCGGCTGTGCCTTCTCTGGAAACACAGTGAATTCATTGCTGCTCAAGAACAAAAAACAGAAGAAATGGGGCATGCTTATCTCTGAAAATTATATCCATAAACATGTCTCAATGTACTGCTTCCTGCAATAAAGAACTTTATCATACTTCAAGTGCATCAGTATTGAGGAAATACATGAGAATCCTTAAATATTTCCTGGCTGCAGTATTTTGAAAGATAAAAAATTAAGATAACTGTGTGCAACTCACAGTTCTGAGAGCCTATGGTCCATCATGCTAGCCTGCTGTTCAAAAAAAGGCATTCATTAACACACACACACCAGTCAAATCTTGCCTGCCAGTTGTAACGGAAGGAGGGGAAGAGGGGGAAGAGAATAATTTTTCACTGTTGTACCCTGAATCGAAGTCTTGGGACAGATGGAAAAAAAAATTGGAAGTGAAAGCCAAATTTGCCTGCCTAAACTACAACTTCTGCCTCACATCGGAAAGAAAAAGAGCTGAGATTCACCTCCCTCTGGCTACAGATGTTCAGTCAGAACTTCCATCACAGGCACTCACTCCTCCCATAGGAATTGTAAAAAAGACACCCAAAAGTGCTGGAGATCACATCAAACTGATCCCGACTTATTATATTGTCCCAAAACAGACAGAAGTGTCATCACTCTTTCATGGCTTTCACTTCTTTTTAACAAGAAATAGTTTTTCTACTTATCTTGACTAAAGACAGAACAACTATTTTCCTACTCATGAAGGTGAGATCTTTCGTGATCATGAAAGTTAGGTCCAGGCTTGCTTCCACCTAGCATGATCAGAGGTAATAGTAACAATCACTGAAGGGAAACACCCAGAAAACCTTAATCTGATTACATCTTAATCTAATTGCAAACTTATCTTCCAAAAGCTTTTTTAAAATACCAACAACAGCTTGAAAACCTGCAGTCTGAAGATATTTGAGGAAGCATGGACCATTTTCCATGTCTACAAGATATACCACCGAAGAAAATGAGCTTATGCCAATAAGATTTAACTAATTATGACACAGACCATCACTGAGAAATGGTCACAGGTATGTATACCTAAGAAGTTTGAAACTTTCGCATTAGGGTACTTTTTCATCGAATAATGCTATTAGATATACAAATCACTGTATTTAAAGATGTATCAGGTCTTACTATTTTCATGCCAAGTTAGAGTACTTACATTTTTCTTTCTTGCTGTGTCACCACAATTTTACTTGCTGTATTTTAACATCCAAATGATTCCAGAATGCATAGCAGATCCAAGTATCATATGGAGTTTCACATATCACTGTAAAAAATAAATGCATGTTACTATAATGGAATCAGAGGAACAGCTGGACGCTCCAACACTTACTTTAACATACATTTCAGTTGGAAAGGATCTGGAAAGTTTCCTAAATTGAGAAGAATGGTATTCTACCTAACAGGGAGAGGCAGTACGTTCCTCAAGAGCTTCACCTCACATAGCAACCAGCACTGACCACACAGTGTCTGAACAGACTAAAGCCACTTTAATAGCACAAGTTAGCAAGGCCTCAGCTGAGGTCTGCCTACCACCTCTCCCATATGCCCACCAGCTCCTGCTTTCAGGCAAGTCAGCAACACCACAGGGCTCCACAGGAAAGCCGGTTATCACCTTGGCCCTCATTTGCTTCTTCTCCTAACAGCACCACAGCAGAGGTGAGATGGATCCCTCTAGATCTGCCTGTGCCCTGCCCTTTTTCCACACGTGACTTGCAAACCCTCCAGGGAGCCTGTAAATGGCATACCAGAGGCTGGTAGGGATTCTCATGTACAGCCAACTGGAGGACTCCAAAAAGGCACAAATCCACCACTCTTTTATAAGTACGTTGTTCATATAGATAAAGATAGCAGTGCAAAAGAAAATGTTAAGCTTCAGGTCAGGGGCATCTTCAGACTTTTAAGAAATTTCAACCTTGAAAGAAATTATTCATCCATAAGGTATTATTTAGCAGAAAAAAAAAATAAATAAAAGAGAAGAAGAAAAGAAGAAAAAAAAAAGAAAAACAAAGAAGAAAAAAAAAAAAAGAAAAACAAAGAAAAGAGAAAAACACCACAGAAAAGCAGTATCTAAAGGACTGAGTTGTACCAATATTAATCTATGACTAAGGACATTCCTCCTAACAAGAACAATAATTGCAGGGGAGCTGGTGTCTCTGAAACATCTGTGCTATTCATCCTAGAACAGTTTAAATACATACTTATTTATGCATTTATCATTAATGCTAGCACTGAACATATGGAATACACAGAGGTTAAATCCTTATTTCTTGGCTCCAGGCTCAGCTGTGAAATTGCCACCAGCACTAAGTAAGAAGAATGTTATGCCTGGAGCTACCTAGGTAGGTCCTGTTGAGAGTTACACTATGCCAGGTGTGGAAGAAAAGAACATGAAGACAGACACTCAGTTCTTCTCCCTGGTCTCTTATTCCATGGCAGTGTGTGAGGCCATCACATTCGTTGCACAGCTATGAAAGGTAGGGCACAATCTAACCACTGAAAATACTCATTGGCACCTGGCCGGGGAAGACCAGCTGGAAGGCAGCAGTGAGTTTTACTCCTTTCAGTCTGGTTTAGGCTCTAAAACATCTTTCATCCCCTATCAGAACAGACATTCTCAGTAATGATTTAGGATAGTTGCCATGGACTCCACATCCTATTCTTCATATCCTAGGATTTCCAAAAACCTTACCCTGTCATCAGTGTGATAAAAGGAGAGCCCAACTTGTGTTAATAGGTGAGCACAGCATCTCAGCAAGATGCATCTTCTACAGCATGCCACAAGAAGCCTGTCCTCAGAAGAGATCCCTCCTTTGTGAACACCAAAGTCCCCGTGTAAACAACACAAACTGGTTGCACCCTGAGTGTATGCTGGGAGAAGGTCCAGGTTCAAGTTCTGCCTTCTCCTGGACCCTGATTTCCACTGAAGGAGTCTTGTGCTCATGTGCAGGAGAGGAGCTGCAGTGCAGCCCACAAGGCTCCTGACTTGATTGGCTGTGGCCAAGACTGCAGGAATCAGAGGGGTACCCCTACACCAGGGTACCATCTATCAGGTAGAACCCAAGCATATTTTATGACCATTCTTTACCAAAGCAAAGTCTTTCCTAGTCTGAAGTTTATTCCTCCAAAGACAAGAGTTTAAACTCCTTTTGTTTAAAACTTGGCTGTAAGCAGCAGCAGAGTCAGAAAATTGTGCTAATACTTTAAAATGTCTAAGGAAAGGCAACCTTTTCTTCATGGTGCCTCACAGTCAGGATAGCACTTCATTTCACAGAAAAGAGAAGCCATTCTCAAATACTGCAAATGCTCGGTTATATTTAGTGCATTGACACACAGACCAAGACACCATTTGGTGTTTATGATGGCTTAAAATGAATTTCAGAATACTACACTATTTTTGTCACTGGTCACCTGCTGGGGGTCTGTCTCAAAAACTGAGTGCCGAGGAAAAGGCTGCCTTGTCCATTCCTGACAAAATTAAAAATGCTCTGTGGTACCAGGCTGTCATTTGAAAAGACTGGGACATTAACAGCCCCATTTAGACTCATTACCCACAGGCTGCCAGACTACCTGCAAAGCTAGTCTGAGATGACTACATCTTCTCTAGTTAGACTAGTTATTACTGTAATAATGTTTACTTGGACACAGTATTCCTTGTGGCTTTAAAAACAAATTTATTTTCTCCATGTGCAAATAAGGGTCTCCTCATATCCACACTCTCTACTTGTAGCTTTAATTTCATTAGATACTGTGAATCAGTGTGATGGAAAAATCTCATTACTTTGTAAATTCCATTTCGGTAATAAACCAAAAAGCACTAGTGTATGCAGAGATTTGTTTCAAGAAGACAGTAAAAAAGACCTTCACCTGTGTCTGAAGGGCATTTTTTTTCCCAAACTAAAGGTGGAGAAATGGATGTGGCTTTTTGACCCCTTCACAATGCTGAGATCTCATTTACGGCAGCTATAGCAGCCTCAAGGTTGTACTACACTACAGATGCTGAAAGGACCCTCAAGGGTGATTAGAAAAGAAATCAAGCACAGTGCCAGACATGTCCCTTCTGACAAACTTTCAAGAGCTCAGTGCACTTGCAGGAAGACAGAGGAGTCTCACTGGGGTAGAAAGAGGCTGGTCCTGGACACTTTCCCGTGAGGACAGCAGAGTATCTACACTGCTTTCATTCAGCAGCTTTGAACCATTCTTTTGCTAGAGTCACATAAACAGAGAACCCCTGCTGAAAAGTAAGAACCAGAACATAATCCAAAACCAGCTAAGGTGGCTTCTTGCTTAGTGATATGTCTGCCTGCTGTCACAAGGTTACAGACAACTTCCTTCAAACTGGGGCTCTGGTCATTTATAACAACATTTTGACTCATAGTTCACAAATATCTCCAGCATTTGTTCTTACCTTTCTTCTTTTGTGATACCTGTCAGTCTTCTACACTTCCGAGCAAGAATGAAGCTATAGGAAGACCACAAACAATTTATTTCTATTATGTTACATTCCCTGAATTATTTAAAATGCCAATAGCTTA
>JAVHNF010006197.1:0-12713 GCA_034783455.1 Micropsitta finschii | reverse complement strand
TGGGCTGCCCACTGGGTCACAGCTTCCTTTGGACATCCCCCTGCTCCTCTGTGGGATTCTCCATCAGATGCAGGTGGAACCTGCTCCACCATGGGCCTCTATGGGCTGCAGGGGCACAGCTGCCTCACCATGGGCTGCACCGTGGGCTACAGGGGAATCTCTGCTCCAGTGCCTGGAGCACCTCCTCCCCTCCTTCTCCACTAACCTGGGTGTCTGCAGGGCTGTTTCTCTCACATATTCTTACTTCTGTCTCTGACTGAAATTGCTCCTGGGCATTGACTTCTTCCTTTTCTTAACTATGTTATCTCAGGTTCACTACCACCACTACTGATAGGCTATGCCTTGGCCAGCGGCAGGTCCATCTTGGAGCTAGTGACATTGGCTACATTGACATGGGGGAAGCTTCCAGCAACTTCTCACTCAGGTAGCTCTGTACCCTCCCCCCACCTCATCATACAAACCCAATACAGTCAATAAAATGTAATATCCTGTAATGTGTGAGAGTGCAAACTGAATAATCTATCTTTTCCTACAGAACAACAGAAGTTGCAAACTTTGTATATACTCATCACTGTTATCATTCAAGTGAGTGGTTTAGGTTTGTTCTGGTCACTGCTTCTGATTCCCCAAAAATGCATATGTCTTTGGAAAGGAAGTGATATGGTAGGATTTGGATTATGTGCATCTGGAGGGCAGATCTATTTTGTGCTTATAAAGTACCTCTGGGAAGCAGAATTTTCATAAAGTTCATAAATGAATCAGTCAGGTAGAAATAAACAGCCAAAATAAAATCTCATGTTAGGTGGGTTTTGGTTGTTGTGTTTTGGTTTGGTTTGGTTTGTGGGTTTGTTTTTGTTTGTTTGTTTTCTGCTTGTTTTTTTTTTTTTAATTTTGGAAGAGATGAGTTGTTAAAGTTAATACTACCAATAGCCAAATATATAACTAAGAAGAGTTAAAGTGAGACAGTCTAGAGCAAGAGACGCAGAAGCAGTTTGTACTCATGGAAGCTAGAGATTAACGTGTGAGATTCCTGAGCTGCTTCTGGAAACCCAAGAGGATGCCCAGTGGAAACACCTTGGAGGAACTCTGTCCTCTGTCACTAGGGCTGTCTCCTGAAACCTTCTGAAGCTATATCATACAAGCAGCAACACTTTAACCTCTGTGCAGGTGGTCTTCTTGGGGCTTGTTCTTCCACCTCTGTGGTGAAGGAGATACATACCTCACATGTTGTGCACAGCAGACAAGGCTGGTGTGAATACAACTTAGTCAGAGACAGCCCTGCGGAAGCAAGGCAATGAAATGCCAGCCTAACTGGCAGTTCCTGCTTTCTTGCATGAACCAGGCTAACTGTTGCGTGGTGAGCCCTGGACCAGGACAGGTAGACCTACCGAGAACTGAACTGACTTGATGTGCATCTGTTAGAGCATCCCTGCAATACGTCCAGCAACATGACTTAGAAGTGCCTGAGCAGATACCCTGAAGAGAAAGGTTAAGTTCCTGGCTTACTAGCTATCATTCCCTGTCACCCAAAGCCACTCCTGGGCATGACCTGCCCCTGTGGTACAGGTCCCACTGGTGCAGTGCTGGGCTGGAGGGCTGGATGTGGGTGTCTGCATCCTGGGCACCATTCACCCACCATGCACAGGGCTGAGCATGAACTCTTGTCTCACCTTGCATTCTACTGGCATTTTTTCCTCAGAAGATTAAAGCCATCTGAAGTTAACTTGTGTAATGCCAAGCTGTCTGATTTAAAATTAAAAAGACAAAAATGTGTTGAGTGTCATTCCACAAAGCCATTGACGAAAATGCACCAGGTCCTTGCTCAGGATGGCCTGTGACTGTGCGTTGAGGCTGATATTTAGCTGAAGGAGATTTAAACTCATGCTTACAGGAGGTACATTCCTTAGTTGGCCCTAAAATGGAAGCGCTTGTGTGGTTGTATACACATTATTAGTTATATCACATCCTAAATATGGCATATGTTGAGAAGTGGTGAATTAAGCCAAATGAACTACAGGAAAAAAATATGCTTCCTATAATTAGAGACAGACTGCAAAAACTTCCGTCACACAAATAAAACATAAATGCTAAGTGGAACAATGTCATCAGGATTAATGATTTATAACCTATTATTTTGTATGTATCCTGTAACATTAAAACTACTACACATAATTAAAAACAAAAGCAGAAGCAACTTACAAAAATATTGGTTATTAAGTGGCATAGAGAGTGTTGCTTTGGTGTCAAATCATTTAGATTTCTTTTTGATAGCTTGTGTCTCTGGGTTTCACTCCTGACTATTCTTGTTTTTATAGATAACCCTCTATTTCAGCTCCAGCCTTGCAAAAAGCAGACCTCAATGCAAAGAAAGACACATAGGAGTGCTTTAGAATGGTTGTTTTGTTTAGTACAGCAAGATTTAGGTAACATACTTTAGGCCATGTTAAAATTTTGGAATCTTCTTGATTTAGTATTTTTTTATTCTATTCAACATTTAAATAAACCTTCACTTTATTACCCAAACTTTCCCTTGATGAAACCAAAATTTTTCTGCGTAAAAGTCGTTAAGGGGAAAACTATAATTCTTCTGAAATCAGTGTTTACCCAAAATTTAAATGAAAATTGTTATTTCTGAAACTCTTAGGAGACAGTCTTGTCTTGCAAGGAATGGAAATAATTTAAGTAGAGATAGTGAATGCCAGCCTCCATGCTGCCTCAAAAGCAGTTTAATGTTCTTCTGGTATTAATGTCTATGATGAAAAGTATAAAGTCTATCACTTCTTCCAGTGTGAAGCCAAAATAAAGCAGGCCAGACCCATTTATCCTTTCACTGGTGTTTTGAACTTCTGGCTTACTGTGATGAAGAAAAAAGGTACAGTTTTCTTTTAAACATGAAGCTTAATGTGATCTTTCATCTTTACACTTCAAAAAGTTTTTGCCTGGAACAGTCTCCACACATGAGTTATAAATCCCTGAAAACAGAAACTTATAATGGAAAAGCTGTCACCACATTAATTATGGTAGCAGAAATGTGGTGCCGCTTCTGTAGTTAGTCACTGATTAAAAATAAAAACAAGGAAAAGAAGATGTTCTGACATGAAGTTTATCCTCACAGATCTCACTGCCAAATGGTCAATATTTAGTCAACTGTGCTATTAAAAAGTGATAGCTATAGTGCATTCCTTTTCATTTTTCCTTCTTTTTAGAACTTTAATCAGTTGGTATAGGAAGATTATATTTCCACTGACAGCAGTTGGAAAAGGGTGAAGATGACATACATAAAAAAGCTTCATTGCATCATAAAAGATATCTTAGATGTTTACTTAGGAAAGCCATTAACTGGCTTACTATTTTCTTTTTGACCCTGCAATCTTTGTCAGCAATTCGGATTCAAAGGTTCTAAATTTAAAATTTTCTATCGATCTCTTGGTCTTGGTTTCCTTCTGATTGCTTGTGGATTTATGCCATCTCTTTAGGCTTTAAATTAATTTGGAGGAGACGAGTCACTTAAACATGTAAATGATCTAATATGGTAAACTTTGTAGGCATTTAATGGATTGTGTATTTGTGCTTGGTTTAGACATGATATTGAGAGCATATGTCCCAGTATATTAGTATGTATCTATTTGGCACAGGGAAAAAGCATAGATCATGGAACAGTACAAATTTCATTATGACAATCTTCAGGGAATATCCAAAGAAAATTCTAAAGGAAAAATTGTCTGGTGATGCAGCATGCTGTGCTGAAAGGTTTTCTGGACTTCAAAAGACATACAAAAAGCAGAACAAATAAAAAATGCTTATGAAATGGAAATAGATGCGTTTTGTGCCACAAAGTACTATAGCAAGGCTGACACTGCAATCCAAAGGTTTTGGCCTTGGTTGCAATTTTTGTGATCCACTGAATTTTAACTGTTCATGGCATATGTATTTAACCTTTTGCATTGTTCAGAATGAGACAGAAGGATATCTTTAACATAGTTGTAGGTAAACCAAAACAGAGCAGCCAGCTGTAGCAATCCCATTGAGGAATCTGTTTAGATGCTGAGTGTAGCACAGAAAGTGAAGTCTTGTGTCATTCTCTTTCTGCACAATTGTGTCATAATCATCCTTTTTATTTCCAACTCTGTTTTAAAATATGTTTCTTCCTAACAGAATACCAAATGTGAAACCTTCTATGGAAGGATGTTGATGTAATTGTAGGAATCCTGGGAGTGAGCATCCTTTCTTAGTACTGTTCCTGGGAGATGTTGTGGGATCTGGCAGCACTGCAAAATATGCTCATCTTATTCCATGCATTGTTTGGCACAGAAAAACTCTTAGGTACACGTCAGACTTAAAGTGTTTTCACTGTTATTATCTCATTTATGCTACATTTTGACTGGTCTTCATTTTACCATCCTTATGTGGTAACACACCGACCAGCCAAAAATAAATGTGAAAAATGATGTTAGTAGTGGTCTTGGTCACAAACCAGCATATGCAAAATTAGGTGCTCTCGTACTATTGCATGCAGAGCAGCAAAATACTAGTGTCTTCTGCAGAATTCCTTCTTTCTCCCCCCAGTACAAGAGTTCTGAGTAATATCTGCCATCCTGGGATCCTGCCTTGGTATTGCCCCTGACAATGTGCAGTGTGCTGGCAGCACAACCAAATGAGAAGTGTTTTAGTATCTAGTCCTTTAATATTTCTGGGTTAATATTTAATATTTCTGGGGGTTTCTTTTGAGGTTGGAACTAGGCTTTGCTCAGACACTTGGGTATTTTCCTCACTAAAGAAAAAAGACACATATAACTCAGGGCAATTAATGCATAATAATATTCCATCAAAGTTTATAGCCTTCAACTAAATTAAACATTGAGCTGAAGGTCACAGAAAAGCGAAATGAATACTATTTTTTTCTATGCCTTTGCTAGGATTTTACCTTTAGTTAGCTAATTCAAAATAAGAACACACCTTTTTGAATTTTTTTTCATTATTTCCCCCCTCCCTTAGTGAAGGCAAGACCTTGCATCTGACATACAAATGCAAAAGAACATTTAATTCAGGATCCAGATTTTGCAGTTTGGGTCCATCTGTGATAAGAACAGAGTGTGAAGCCGTGGAAATGCTTGTGTGAATTTTTAATAAATCCTCACTAGCCCATTATGATAAAAGCTAGAAAACTGCACATAAATACAGCAAGGAACTACCATACAGCAACGAGGTTCTTCCCTAGCAGAGTCCAGCCCAGCACAGTCCAGGGCTCTCCAGCAAGGTGTACAGAGTAACAACTCCCCATAGCAGTATTTGACTTCGTTTCACAGAGCTGCTGCAGTGTTACTAATGGGGCATGGTTCCAGACACTAAGTTCCTTCAGGACTGGACACAGAACAAAGAACACAGGGAGAAGCATTTGTATTTAATCTATTAACCTGATTAAAACTAGTCATTTTATTTTCAGCAAAAATATCACATGCTAACAAATGCAAATATTTGTAATAGATTAAATATAATAAAATAGCCACAAGGGCTAAAAAAAAAAACCAAAACAACCAAACAAAAAAAAAACCACAAAAAAAACCCCAAGCCAACAACAACAACAAAAAACCCCCACATTTAATTTCTTTTCCCAAGTGATTTGCACTCATTTGTTTGTTTTTCCAAAGAAATGAGAAAAGTTCATTTTAGGTCAAAGTGTTTTTCATTTCATTATTTGATCATTTTTTGGCAATAAACCATACAAAAAGATGTTCACATAGCTCTGGTCTGTAGTTCTGGTGATGGCTCTTTTCCAAGGCGTATTTGGGAAACAAGTTCATTTACTAGAAAGGGAAGTGTATTTGGGATTTCATAATTCTTTACTCTTGTACTCAGTTTTTAGGAATACAAGGAAGGAAAAAATTAATATCTTTTTGATTGGAACATGCACATTTGAACCTAACACACAATGTGAAGAATGAAAATTCCTTTTCTGGGTAGAGTTTGAACACTCCTTTAGTAAATCTTGTAGACACACAGTAATAACCTGAATTATGTTAAGATATGCAAATAGTTTTCTATGGAAACTAGAAAAAGCTGCAAACTTTAAATCCCAGATGGAATTCTTATTAAGGAAACATCATACTTTTGAAAACCCTATTTCTCCATCTGCTTGTAATATCTTTCAAGTGTGTCTCTGTGTAATTGTAATGTCGATTTCTTTGGGTCATATTCCTTATTGTTTATTACATAATTCCACTCCTTCCCCAAACCCGCAGATATTCACCTTATCAGTCATCAAGGACCAAACAAATCCGATTTCGTTGCTGAGTGGAGGAAAGGGATATGGTTGTGGCATCTTGGAAAAAGCTCCACAAAGGGAGTGTGGGGCTTGAAACGCTCTTCTTCCTCAAACCCTCTGAAGAGAGTTTTGTGCCGGGGCCCCTCTATCATCCTTGTGGTCTGACTCATTCTGACTCACTGAGTTTGAGAAAGCAGTCAGATTTACTCCTTCTGGGAAAGCGCAAAGAAGGAGCAATCCTGCTCCAAGAAAATGCAAATAAGTAAGCTGCAAGCATCTGGGGAAAAGGAGTTAGAGAAGTGAGAAATTATTTCTTGTCATCAGTATTCAGCAGAACTGTAATTTTGGTTACCTTATTTTTCTTTCCTGATCAAAATAAAATGAAGTTCATAGGTTGTGAATCCAAACTCAGCACACCATCTGGGTAAATAGGCCACATTTAATTAAATCCCTATTGCAAACTGCTGTTTGGAGGTGCTTATCCAGGCCTTTCAGTTTAAGAATGCAAGAAATTTGACTTCAGTGCAGTGTTCAAGTACATTGGCTTAAGTCTTGGCTAATTTATGTTGTTTTCTCAGAGAACATTCTTGCTCCTCACCTTATTTAGTTGCATATTCCTGAGAAGATAATACAAAAGGTAGAGGTTCACGCTGCTGTTATAAAAGAATCCAGATCAGCAATTACTATAAACTGTTCACGCTAGGTGACAGCTCTTAGTTGGGAACATCATACATCTGTAGTAATAGAAATAACTGCACTGGCCCTGAGAGCAGCTATGGAAGGAGCATTCCTGCCACTATGGAGCCCTCAGGTCTGTCAGCTTCCATAGGGTGCACACAGGTGGTGCTGGTTGCTCACAGGGGATCCCCCCATTTGGAACTGGAGGTCGAAATGCAGTGGTTTTGAATACAAAGGCAGTTTTCAACCAGCCTGCAAACTCGGTAGCAGCCAGATGGTGTCAGTCTTGTACCGGGCTTTGTTATTATCCGCCGTGCCGCTCAAGGCAATATCATAAATTCTTCAGCTCACATTTCCTCCCTTCACCTGTACTTGCCTAAAGAAAGAAGGAGTGACTCGCCAAAATCTGCTTCGAGCAGGTCACGCAGCCTGCCCTTGAACTGCAGTGAACTTCTGCAGACCAGAGTGCAGAATCTGCATTTCCTTACGTCTAACAGCTCTGCTTTGAGAAATTGCCTGATCTGTCTTGATTTCATTGTCAGAATGACCGACTCTTGCAGAAATGCTTCTTATCAGAGAGAGACACAGAGAGTGCCTGAAAGACTTGAAATGGGCTAAACCTGCCCACAACTGGGAAAATCAGCAGCAGTGAGTGACAGACCATTTTAAGGCAGGCACCATTACCAATAAAAAAGAAATCTTGTAATATGCAGAGCTGCAACACATCGCTAAAATGGTAATTATTATATAATCCATTAGTTAATGCAAACATTATGGGCTTTTGGATGAGCTGTAAAACCAAGTTCTTGGCTACTCTTAACCTTCAGAAGTGCTTTGGCACTTTGGCCAAGAGCTGAGGTGTTAACATGAGGGCTCTGTCCAAATTCCATTTGGGTAGCTATATTTTGCCTAACTGACATTTGCATGTAATTTAGTTGGATACATTATTATTCCTTGCTTGTCTCACACTGTAGTACAGAGCTGCTGTATTAAGAGCTGCTGCTGCCAGAGGTTTCAATCCAGGGAACCAGTATTCCTGTTAGTACCAGAACAAGGGTTGTGGTCAGTGTTTTGGGAGTTTGGAGTGAAAGTGCTCTATAAATAAATGTCCATAGCCAAAGCTCTGTTTCAAATATCACAGATACACTGGAAGCGTATTGGCATTCACTAGCAATGCTGAACTGAAACTGCTGGCAATATTAAGGGAATTGGTTAGCATCCCTGCTGAGCCCTGAATGAATAAAACAAGAAAACTGGTGAAAGGGCACAAGAAATATATGCTGTGTGTCTTCTCCTTAGTTGAATTTATTTAAACTGTTTATTTTCAAAACTCTCTGTTTATCAGTCTATCCAAAGTGTGTACACTGCTTCAAACCTGAGCAGCTTCTGTGTCCAGAAGCAGACTTGACAGGGTCACTTGGCTCTTCTGTGGGGACTGGTAGGGGTTGTGTTGTGACTGCATAGTTGTTTTTCAGACAGGATGTTGTGGAGGGTGTCTTTCAGATAATTGCCCCGTCTCCTCTGGAAGGTTACTCCCTTGCTGGATTCTCTGGAACAGAAATGTTTTGTCTTTCACCTACATCATCTTAAATATTGTGACCAAGACTGTTCTGGGGAAAAGCAATACTCATGGTAGCCAAGGCTCCTCAGAGCATGGTTATGCAGGACTTTTGTTGGTGCAGTCTGGTCTGCACTGAGGTGCTAAGACAGAGGAGGAGCTTCCCATTACAGCTAGCAGAGGGTAAGGCCAAGTCAGTGCAGTTACTGCAGAGTCCTGTAATCTCTCCTGCCTTCACTGCCTTCTGAAAGGTCATGTGCATACCAATGAAATGCCCACAGTCACTGTGAGGGTGCCCTCCTGTGACTGCCCACAGTGTCTGTTAGCCCAGCCCATGGCATGTGTTTGACTGAGCCACCCAGCACCCTCCCAGATGGTACCTGGGCTTGTTTCTGGGGGTACTGTGAGACTGTGACTGTTATCCCTCTGAGGCAGCAAGGATGGATCACTCTGATGTGGGGGGACAGAGAGCTAAGCTGAGCAGATGTGAGCACTCCAGAGCTGATTATGTCTGTATTTTGGGAACAGAAAGAGGACTGGGGGTGAAACCAAGCTGTGAATACCGAACCTTTGTGGTTGAGTCCCATGGCTTAGGATTGTATTTGGTTCTGTTCATGATAAGATACTTCAGTCCTGGGCAACCAAGACAAGTAGGACAAGGGAAGACACAGCAAAATTTTTCCTGTCCTATGGATTGCATACCTTGTTCTCCCTAGCATAGCTAGCTATACTAGAAACCACAGCAACCTGGCTGTTTTGTGCAGGAAAGCTGAGATCTGACAGCTCTTCGTAATTGTCAGGGACTTTGGATCCTCTTCAGGACTAAGCAGGCCATGGAGATGGAGAATCCTCTGACCGCTGTGCTCTCACAGCTTGCATTCACCATGCAAAGGATGCCTCTGAAACCCTGCAGATGCTTTCCTTCTCCTGTTGTGGTGAACCTTTCTGTTAGTTTAGATTTAGCTTGTTCATTTTATGCCTTTGGAAAAATGGTGACATCTCTCTCTTCAGAACCTGACAACACTGGGGACTTCTAGTCACTGGTAATTCATAGGCAGCATTGCTGTGTGCAGCGTGGGAGCCAGAGATGAAGCTGTTGGTTTCCAGTTCTTCTTCTTCTACCTTGCCACTGTGAAATAGGTTGTCCCATTCCAGTAGCAATGATCTCTATTCCTCCCATTCTTCTATCCTTAAAAACATTATGCCAGGCGGCTTTGCATTCTGTTAATTAGTCTTCTGTCTCACTAAAAATATCATTAAACAAATAGTGAAAGCTGGTACTGTGTTGTATATAGAGAAAGAGTGATACTTTATTAATTCTATGATGCAAAGCACCACCTCCAGTGGGTAGCTCTCAGTCCATCATGCTTGTTGCTGTGCAGAATTTGGGGAAATGCTGGCTCTCACACAGATGAATTTACAATATATTTTATGTGTTATAAAGTCAAAAGCATAACTCATTTCCAAGTGAAAATAAATACAAAAAAACCCTAGTAAGCATAGTGAAAACTAGATGATTCCGATTTTCTCTTTTGCTCTGTTGGAGTTTGATTTCTTCTCCTAAGGGAATATAACTCAAAAAGTTATAAGCTACTAGTACCCTATTTGTGGGTTTGGTGGCTATGCAAGAGTTCTAAGAAACCTTTGTCTTTCTGGATTACTTTTTCCATTGACTTCATAAGCCTAAAAAGAGGTCTTCCCAATTCATTTGTACTCTTGAGACCAAGAGGAATTTAAACAAAGAGGTGTATTCTGTTTCTGCCTTACTGTGATGTAACTCCACAGGAATTCCCTTCTGTTCCAAGGATTTTATCTGAATCTGCATAAGTATAAAACAGACCAGAATGTGGCCACTAAAAATGCAGCTGATTTAAGAATTGGCTTAGCATGGCTGGCATTAATGATCTCACTGTATTTAGAGATCCCGTCAGCAATCTTCCAACTTAATTTCCTTTTAGCTGTTTTTTTTTCATATCCCTTGGCAGGGGTATGAATATAATATGGGTTGAGACAATGGACTATCTTACCTAGCAATGCAGGATGTAGAGTGACAGAAAACACTGAAGCAGTGGGAGAGTGTTGGCGAGAGCTGATGGTAAAAGTGCCACCCACACCCTGTGAGTGCCTGAATCAGTGAAGACATAAGACATTTTCCAAACATGCAGTAGAAATTGGAAAAGGCCTTTCACACCCTTGTTATTGCCAATGCTGGAGAGAAAGGAAATGAATAAATTGAAACCAAGGGCCCGTCCCAGAACAAGCTCTTCCTTATCACAGGACATGCCACACTTCGCCCTTGTTACATCCCAGCACACTTTTGGCTTTCACAAGTCAAAATGACCTTATCTGTGATTTTTTCATGTTTACTCAAGCTCTCAGCTTGATAGCAATGCATGCCTAATACTTGGGTGGTGCCACGTTCCAGGAGATTTGTTAAATACATGAGAGAGAGACCTTTAGTTATATGAAGTTAGTTTTGGAACTTTGCTTTCCACAGCTATTGCTATAAAATCTGCAGGCAGCAACTTTAACCCCATTCAGAACCCGTTGTGCTCTGCCATCAGCAGCTAATGGGATTTTTTCTGGCTGCACGTTGCCATTTGGCTACATCTTTTTGTGCACAGAGGAAGATTTGCCTATATATTCTGGGCATTTTCTATAGAGGACATGGTGGGGAACGCTGGCCATTCAGCATGGATTAGGCAGCCCTGAGACATGTCCAGATCACACTGGGGATAGGATCAGTATGAAACAAGCCCTTGAATGACAAAGTTGTCTTTTGTTTTCACAAATTCTTTTGTTACATTGTGATTTTGAGAGCCTTGGAATAGCCAGGCGAGCCTCCAAGAAGACTATAGCTTTACAAAGATATAATGACAATGTTTTTATTTTGAAACAATGGACATGTTTTCATTCTGAATTTCTTTGATTAATTTTGGAAGACGAGGTAAAGGACATGAATTTTGCTCCGTATTTGCACAAAAGAAGAGCATCGTTGCTTTTATCAAGTATTTCCATGTAGAAGTGGTGCAAGACTTTTTTTCCTCAGTTGTTTCCTAGTATCTCCCCAATGCATGTTTTCTCCTACCTTCTAGGCACTTTTGAGCAAGGAGAACACAAAGCACTAGGCTTGCTATTTTAGATTTATGAGATCTGAAAAGGATAGAAGAAATATCATACTCTCCACCAAGTGATCCACTTATTACTTAGTCTAGATGGTGAAGTCAACCCAGGAAAATTTTGCAGGAGAGGCCTCCTTTCCCATTCACGAGATGGGAAATACAAAGTAAATTCTCTTCATACAGTAATCCTGGAATTGTTTGCTTGTTAACCAAGAAACCTTCCTTTGCCCTATCCTATCACAATGTTTCCAGTAGTGCACTAGGCACAAATTCTTTAACACAGAATTTTCTCTACAGAAGGTAATGTCTGGTGTGCTTTCTGCTGCCTTGGAGCACATCAGCTGATGTACTCAATGATCATACCTGCAGCCCCTGCCATGGTTTCTCCCCGGCAGAGCAGATTACCCTCTGTTGTAGTTTCACTGCCTTACTAACCTCAGAGCATGCAGTCTTTCTACGCAGAGCTCAGAAAGTTGCTTTGTGGAGCCTGCACCCATAGCATGCTGTGGTTCTTCAAAGATTCCCAAGAACACATGGCTATTTAATTTTTAATGTAGCACCTTCCTGACAACATATCAGTATTCACCTACCATTGGGGTGGAAGGGAATGATAAACATACATGGAGTCCTACAGGTTCATAACCATAAGTACACAAACCCAGAATTTAGGCTGTGTCACCATGAGGTGATAGTCACTGATATTTTGTTGTAATGGGCCATGTTCTCTCTCCAGTACACAGCAATGATGCATGGTATCGCATCCAAAGATCAGCTGTGAAGCAGGGACTAGTTAGTTTATGATTTTGCAAATTTCCATGAGAAGATGAATCACAACAGACTTGCTCATGAATAATTGCTGGACTACAGAGGCTTGGGAATCTGGCCAGAGAGCAGTGCCAAACCACTTCTGGCCAAAAGCAGATGTATTGCCACTGCAGAACTCCTGACGGGAGAGAAAAGAGAAAAGAAAAAAGGAGGAAGGGAAAGGGAAAGGGAAAGGGAAAGGGAAGGGGAAGGGGAAGGAAAGGAAAGGAAAGGAAAGGAAAGGAAAGGAAAGGAAAGGAAAGGAAAGGAAAGGAAAGGAAAGGAAAGG